>JANRGW010031327.1:0-76672 GCA_024733675.1 Psilopsiagon aymara
CACAGAGAAATAGAGAGGGTTTCTATTTCAGAAAATTGTTATTAGAAACAAGGAAATGAACATTACCTTAGTTACTGGACTGTTCTTATTTCAACCTGTGGGAGTTACTTTCTTTTGGTTCTCCTCCCCATCCCTCTGGGAGGGGGGGAGGAAGGGTAGGACATTCTAGGACTTCTGAGCAAATTTGCACAAGGTCTGTAATAACCTGATGTAATTTCTCTCCAAATGCAGAGCAAAAATAAGGATTATTTAACCTCATTCTCTTCCTGTTTTCTCTTGTAGCTAGACTGCTGTGGTCTTACAGGAGCTCTGGAGCAGCAGTTCATGGACACCTGCCCAAAGAAGACCATGCTGGAGTCGCTTTCTGTAGTGGTAAAGCATGACTTACTTGAGCAGTTCTGCACAATGAGTGGAATGAGAAAACATGTTTCTGAGTAAACCTTTCTATTCCTTGGGGAAATACCCGTATCGCACTTAGCAACTTATGGCTGCATTCAGTCTGGTTGTGGAAAATCAACATACTGTTACTATGGAAAGAACAAGCAGAGTCAGCAGGAAATCTAAACTTGCACAGGAAATGCATAGTCTATGTGTCACTGGACTTGCTAGAGTGATGGACAGCATAAGACCTCACCTAAAAAAAAAAAAAAAAAAAATGCTTGAAAGCTCTCCTTCTGACTGTGCCTATTGCCAGAGCTATTTCCTGGTGCTGCATGGGAGCTGTTGCCTCCCTTCTTGGTTAGGGAGCATGAGGCGGGAGCAGGTCTGAAGTTTTAGCAAGGAAAAGGGAGAGTAATGCACTGGTGGCCTGTTGAGTATGTCACTGTGAAGCCAATTCTGTTATGATTCCCTTGTTGAAATAATTGCTGCAAAGGTGCCTGTATGCCATAGCTATCTGTGGTATCTTGTATAGTTCCTAACTACCCCTTTTCCTCTTTCTTACTTGTTGCTTTTGCTTCATGCTCCAGGACAGCCTGTATGAGTCTTCCCATAGAAATATGTTTCTTATGATGCAGGAATTAAAGTTAATGACATAATTTATTTTTTATATATTATTTGTGGTGTTCCTTTTGCTGCAGATGATTTGTGCCTTCAAGTAACTGACCACATGAAACGCTTCAAATCTGTATTTAGGCTGTATTTTTTGCCTTGTCAATACAATCTGCTGTGAGTTACACTATGTGGAAGTAGCTGAGACAGCATGCAGGTTTTATTGCTTGGCTTTATTCCGCTAAATATGTTTAAGCTTCATCTGTTGGCTTCACCTTGTGGTTTGTTTATGGCCTAGTCTCAACTGTAGAAAAATAGACTGTGAGATTAAAGGAATGTAATGGTGTGGCTCATCTGTGTGCCTCTATGAGGCACTGCTGTATTGATATAATGATTTAACTGAGTAATTCTCACCAGTATATCCCTTTAATATGTGATTCAGTCTTTCCTTCTGGACTGTGTAAGGGACAAAAGAAAAAAGCTTTCAGGAGCTCACTGTAGCCTGCTGCTGGAGTAGGTAGGACAGGAATTGGGATGAGACTTTGACCAGCTACCAGGCTTGTGAAGACTCATACCTTCGTAAAAGTTCCTTCTGTTTTCCTTGGCTACCTTGTCTTTGCTGGGGAAAGGATTGTGCTTGACTTTTCTAGTTGCAGTGGTAATTTATTGTGCTAGGAGCTTCAAACTGTCATCTCTATGAAACTACCCACAGCTTAGCATGTATGCATGCAGTTCAAGAATTCCTGTCATTCCCATGTCCGGACAATTACAACAGCAACTGAAAATACCAAGAGTGGCTTCAATCTGTTTCAGGAAGGGCTGAGCAATACAGTAACTTAAATGAGAACAGCCAGTAGTAATAAGCCAATTCTAGTACAACTGGTGTTGGTCCTGATCTACCTCATCAAGGGAATCTGGCTGTAGCCAAGGCACAGTCAAGAGGTTTAGGTACTCAGTTACTTCTCCAATTTGTGTTGTAACATCCCTGGCTCTTTAAAGATTAAGGGAGAATTCCTTCACAGAGTGAGTCTCAAACATTGGAACAAGCTGCCCAGGGCAGTGGTGGAATCGCTGTTCCTGGAAGTATTCGCAAACCATGTAGATGAGGCCCTTAGTGACATGGTTTAGTGGTGGCCTTGGCAGTCTGGGGGTAATGCTTGGACCTTATCTTAAAGGTCTTTTTCAACCTAGTTGATTCTATGATTGTGTGAAAAGGCCAGTTCAGAGCAGTTTTCAAAAGCTTTATTTCTAATGCGAGCAGACTTGGTTAAAGGTATAGAGTCAGTTGGCAGGCTTGAGCTCAAACAAGCAAGCAGGAATGACCCTTCTGTATGTCTGAAACACTAATGAATGGTCTGTTTCTTTTCAGTCATGTCCTGCTGCCATTGATGATGTCTTCAATTCAAAATTGAATGTGATTGGAGCAGTTGGCCTGGGCATTGCTATAATAATGGTGAGTTTCCAGATTATTTAAAGGGTAGCTGTGCGGCCAAAGGATGCTTGCAGCACAAGTCTGTTGAACAGTGCCTGACATGGCAGCCTACAAGCCCATTCCAGTAATGGCAAGTGCCAGCAGGACTGGGGTGTGTACTGCAGGGCCCCGAGGCAGCACAGAGGGTTGGGTGTCTTGGACCTCCTGGCTTCTGCTTTGGGTTAGGATCTGCCTCCTTGTAATTTTAGTAATGGTGAAGTTATCAGTAGTGCATGTGTGAGTATAAATACAGGGTGAAGATGTTTTGGTCATGTTGCCAGCCCACTTAATCCTAATATCTCTTGGGAATCCTTGCCTTTTTTGTTCTCTGTTTGGAACTATTAAAGATCTGGTAGAGAACTGAAATAACAGTGCTAGTAAGAAAATTAAATATTTTTGTTTGACTTCTGGAGGAAAGTATGGCATGGATGTGAATTTGCTGGGATGATCAAAGACTTCTTCAGAGATAGTGGTTTATAGCTGTTTGTTTTGAAGTACTGAGCATGAAGGGGATTCATGAGAATGGAGTGAAATTTGAGGGTGGAGAGGAAGGGAGAAAGGACATGAGTTGCAGAATAAAGTCTTAACACAGCTACTTTTCCCAGCCCAGGGACTATGCTTGTCCCCATGTTGACAGAAGAATGTGCTTTGGTCCCCCAGTTTCTAATGTGCTTATTTTCTTTACAGATTTTCGGCATGATATTCAGTATGGTTCTCTGCTGTGCTATCCGCAAAAACAGAGAAATGGTTTAAGAGCTTAAAAACCCAAGACTGCTGCACTATAAAATCTGTCATTAACTTTAGCGTTCTGAAGGCATTTCTAAAAAGTTATATATTTGTTACCTTTTTAATGCTTTATTTGGTACTGATGTAGGTTTGCTTTTTGTTATAGGTTAAAATTATAAAGATATATCTGACTTGAGACAAATATTGTACATAAAATATCTGACTTTCTTGAAACTTACATAATTTGGATGTAATTTATGTTGGAGACAATTTGATACTTAATAAAGAATAAGATGTATTGTGTGTTTGGGGGAGAGGAGGTTTTACTGTGCTTATTAATCATTATTTGATGTGTGGCGTGGAGTTGAACGTGCATAATGTGTCAAGTGTTAAATCACTAGGGCTTTAGTATAAAGCAAGAAGTAACTCCTATGCCAGTGCCATATTTGAAGGGACCAAGGAATGGAAGACTACTGTCAGAGCATGTTTGGGAAAGTGTCATCATTTTCTTTTCCTTGTTGTGTGTGTGTGTGAACAAAAGTAGCTCTTAATCATATTCCTAAAATGTTACTGTTTTAACACTTCTGCTGTTACATTCATGCAGGGTGGCAAAGGATGATGTTGCTGTGGTGATACACAGGCAGCGCATACTTTGATGTACTTGGATGCAAACAGGCTGGGCTCTACTCTGGAGCCAGCTGGGCTTTCTTCTATCAGCCTGTCTGCTGACATTACTGTGTCGCCTGGCATCTGACGTAGCCTCAGTCCCTTGGCAAGGCAGATTCCCATAGTGTAATGCTCAGGACTTTTCTCAGTGGCTGGCTTTGTGCTTTGTTTCTCCAAAGCCCCAGTGAATTACAGTCTCAAGAGCTTATAGCACATGAGCCAAATCTCAGATCTCCAAGTGAAAAGAGTTGCCTGAAAAAGTACAGCTCTGCAGTTGCTGCTTGCAGCAGCTAGAGCTGTGACTAATCCTGTTTCAGTTTAAAAGTGGATATGAGAGGGAGCAGAGAAAGTAGTGTGGAATCCTTAATCTAAAGAATTACCAGTTTGTCCTCTACTTCTACTCTAAATGTGTGGTGGTTTTCCCTCTAAAATAACCTGGAGGAGGCTTTCTATGGGCTTGGACCCTTAAGAGCAAGTTGATGTGCGATACTTGCATCTGGTGTTCACCTACTGAAATATCTCAGCTGTCTTTGTCCTCTAGGTACTACAGATATCTACTAGTAGTTCTTGTTGCCATCTTTCTCTTGAAATTAGATGGATATTTATTGTGAGAAGCCTTTATTGTTGAGGATCAGGCTCTGGTTGCAACTCTGGACTAATGCATGAATGTATTGCCCACCTTTTGTGCTACACACTGGTCACTTGTCTAAGGGTTGATGCAAACCATACACCTCTCCTGTACTGTATTGCAGTGTTATTTGTTAATGGGGCCTTCTTAAAGTCTGGATTTCAAAAAAGTCAAATGGTAGTCATGCTTTTGTGTGTCTTGGGCTGGAATGACTCCAGAAAGGAACTGCTCTAATTTTCCTCCTTGGATATATGAGAGTACAGAGGGGAAAAATCTAATCTTGTATGGGACTTTGAGACCTACCATGTCCCTGAGCTTCTGCAGAACAGAGAAGTAGCTTCATTCCAGCTGTGCAATTCTGGGTGTGAAACTGAACCTGGCACCTGAGAAAGCAGGAGTCAATTGCTGTCAACCATAATGGAAGTTTACTGCTGACTTCAAGTACCCTTGGTTTTATTGCTCCATGATGATTGGTGTTTGTGTTCAGGTTGCCAGAATCCAACATGGCTGTAGTCCAGAACTAGTAGTGTTTGTCAGTGTCCAAGAAAATGCAGTGGGTTCTAACTATTATGGTGAGAAGCTGTAAGCTTAGCACTTCAGCTCACAAGATGGGTTTGGACAACAGCTATGGAGGAAGCTCTCAAACTGAAATCCAGATCAACTGATTATACAGAAGACTTAAGTTTATATTATCAGCTGCTGCTGCCTGATGACAGAAGCTGGATGAGGGCTTCCAGTGGGTTAGCTTTTACCTTGCAATACTGCTGCCTTAACAATAGTGTTTATTGCGACACTTTGTAATTTTGTGATGCCTGCCCCATTCTCCCCATATGCTAAGTCCTACAGCCCAGTCTTTAGCCCTTCTCTTTTAACATCCTATGTGTGTAGGTTGGTGGGTTTTGAGTAACCAACAGATGAGTAAGTTGTCTTTTTATTGAAGAAGAGCTACTGTATATTAGTTTCCTTTTAGCAAGAACATGAACTACAGATTCAGACATGGTTGCAGTTATCCTATGATCTGCAGGCTAGCCTGGAATGAATATTTCTCATCAATGAATATTGAATTGTATGCTGAGAACTCCTACAAGTAGAGGTTGTGACCGAATTTCCTGAAGATTTTGGTTCTAAGCCATGGCAGCCCTAAGTCTGTGGCTGTAGCACTGCCTGTCTGAGCAGGGAGCAAGTTCCTATCTTCAAGTAAGGTTAGTATTGTCTTGAGAAAGCTGTAGCAGAATATGACTTAGTGAAGTAATACATAGGGGCTCAGATGTCCAAAAAGGAATAATAGATTATTCTGTGAAGGAAGAATGAGGGAATTACAATACAGAAGGGAAAAAGCTGTGTTTGGGACAATGTCAGAGTTGGGATTGCAGGATGTTTTATCTTATGGATGCGCTGTGACAGAAGTGACTAATGGTGGTATAATGCAGGTGACTGGAGGGAGAGTGTAGTGAGTCAGGACATGGCAATGATCCCTGTTAGGAGGAGGTCTGTCCTTGGTTGGTGGTTCAGCAGAGAAGCAAGTACCAATGTTTGGGAAAAAAAATAGAAGGAAAAAACTATCTTAGAGGTGAAATTATCCTCGAGGTGGGATGTAATGTCTGTTGGAGGAACAGACAGGAGGAAGGAAAGCGTACAAGGGTATAAAATACTACTTTGACTTTTCTAGGCCAGCCTAGCTTCTCTATCAGTAAAGTGTAATGGTGTTAGACTGCAAAGCCTGCCTGGAATGTGAGAAGCCACTCCAGAAAGGAAAGGGATTTAAGGAGCTTTATTTCCAAGCACAAACAGATTTCTTCATTTAGCACAGGTGCTGCTAATCCTTTGTGCTAAATTTGCTTAATGTAGCTATGTGTTTTGGCCAGAGTGACACTGCATGTTGTACATCTTTGTGAGTTGTTTGTGGATAGCAAAGGGATCCCAATACCACCTATGCTTGGAGCTGTCCTAGTCTAGATCCTTGCTTGGATTGGGCTAGTCGACATGACTGGTAATAGGAGCAAGTCCTATGTTAGGCACCAACATAAAACACCACCTGTAATGCTGTCAGATGGGTAAAGTTGTGCAAAGATAGTATGAGGTGATGAAAGACATGGCAAAGTGGCAGAGCACAGGTTGCTGCTGGGTTTTGGCTTGTGTAGACGGGGACCTATTGGTGGGCTCTTCACAGGATCGCCCCTTGCCTGCTGCTGTGAGGAAAACAAGGGAGGATAAAGCCAAACCGCTAAAGGATATGGCTGTTTATATGTTGTAAGCTAGCCAAGGACAGTAGGGAAAAATCGAGTGTATGCAGAATATTGCAGTTTGCACCAGCAAACAGTGTATCTGCCTTTGCAAGCTTATAAAATAAATGTTTAACTAAGGTTCAAGGACTTTACAGCTGAAACCTGAGGAAGGCTGGATTTGGGGATCTGTAAGGCAGTTATACCAGAAGAAAAACGTCTTGTTTGTTTTTTTGTTGTTGTGGTTTTGTTTGGGTTTTTTGACTGACTAGATGATCAGATCTAGCCTGCCTTGGAGTGGAGTCTCAAAGCTAGCTGCATGGGTAGCAGTGGCAGGAGAGCATCGCCAAGGCAGGACAAGCCTGGTTTTCCACAGGGGCAGGCTTTATTGCTGGAAAACAGCTTCCTCCTTTACAATGGAGCTGCAAAGGTCTTCCTGTGGTAGAGCATTGTCATTTTACAGGAATCCTAGCACACCGGCACTGTAACTGAGTATGGGGAAAAAATGACAGCAGGTCCCTGAACCGTGGGAAGGGTGTGGGATGTGGGAAGAAGGTGGGAGCCTAACATATTTGTAGGGGAATAAAATTGTCTTCTCCATCATACCACCTTCTGAGTATGCTTCAGCAATTAATAGGCTTATTCATGAAGGGTATAGAGCAGGTGTATTTGCAGGGAAGGATGTAGTTCACTGCAGGGTGACTTCAAAAAGAGCTCCTAAAGGAATCGCTCCAGTGGACAAAAAAGCCTGGGTTTATTTTACAGGCTACCTATCCCAGTCAGGTTGTACTACACCCTCCCACCCTTCTGCAGAAAAGAATATGAGGTGCTTGCAGGTACATTTTTAGGACCTGCCTGTACATCTCTGTTGTTCTTGCTTTTCAGCAGAGTTTGTCAGTCCGAGCAAACTTTGTAATTGCTCCAAGGGAAGAGGAGGAAAACATAAAGTGTCAGGGACTAAATCCTGGTGATGAGTCAGATGCCAATGGGGGAGGTGCTGTATTGTTCAGGCTGTGCCCTGCCCTGTTTTTTTTTTTACAAGCTCTGAAGACAGGCACTTGCAAGCCTCTAGCTGTCAGCAGTAATACAAGCAGTGCAAAGGCTTTCTATGAAGTACAGCTCTCTTGTTTTCATCTTATTTTATTATATTGTTTTACTGTCTGCCTGTTGCTGAGACTGATAACACAAAAGTAGGTGCGGGCCAGAGCACCTGGGTTGACATGAGTGTGCTGTGTAGCACTGGAAGCTGACCCAGGAGCTTGCAGCTGAGTAAACAAGTCCATGCAGCAACTGCTGCTCCCACCACCCATGAGGGACATCCAGGGACAGGGCTGCTGTCCCTGGGTGCAAGTTGCTGTTTTAGCTATGCCAGTGCAAGCACCAACTTAGCACAGCCCAAGTGGGGTTTTGTTGGGTTTCTATGTTTAGGGGGTGGTTGATGCTATGACTAGTGTATAATTATGGTGATTATAAAATAGCCATCTCTTCAGTTTCTGCCTGTTGGCAGTTCTGAGGAAATGACCTAATTTGAACTGCCAGCATTAAGGATCTTGAACCCTATCAAAAGTCACTTTAAAATGAACCTAGAGCATCTTAGACAGTTGTCAGACTCTGCTGGCAATGTTAAAAATAGGTTAGTGAGATTTTTCCACTGCTGGACACAGGCTCCCACATGTGTGGTTCCCACCGAATGAATCCACAAGGCACCCATTCATGGCATCTTGAATGCTTCTCTTCTCTAGCTGCCTCTGTGATGTTCAATAGTTAGTCAGGCTGTGGCTGAGCAGTGACCTTTCATGCCTTGTTCTTAATGCTGGCCTTTAGTCCCCGACTTGCCACGCAATGGACCACTTGTGCTTTCACTGCTCTTTCCCGTCAGCAAAATCACCCTCTCACAAACACTGATATGGCAGGTCCAGCTCAATAAAAGGAGCTTATCTCAGGATGCTGCCTCGTGGCTGTGTTTGAGGAAGGAATAGGGTGGAGGGGAGCAGGAGAAGTTGCACTGCAGGACAGGTTTTTCAGCTTCTGCCTTAGTGCAGCCTTGATGCAAGCTGCAGCTCCAGTTTAGGCCAGCACTGCCTCTGCTTGGGGAAGATGGAGGAGTACCCAGAAGCCCTTTCCAACTCACAGCCTCACCTCAGCTGAGGTTTGTAATTAAAAGAATAGCTGTAAATGTTCTCTGTTGCTTCTATTTCTTGGTCCCCCTCCTTGTCTCAGTAACCTGAAGTACAGTTGTCTTCACAGTGGTATTTCAGGTCGCACACCACCATCAGCAGGACCTGAGGAGATACAGTGTTATTGTACAGCAAGTACTGATGTATAAGTAGGTATGCTTGCAGGCTATTCAGGGCACAGAGTAAATGCAGACATGTTGAAAGTGGCAGTGGGTGTTCAATGAAGTTACTCTTTCCCCTCCTGTTTGGGGACTGGCCACTCCTTTGCAGTTCTGTGTGACTTTACTCTGCAGGAGAGTGAAGACAGAAAAATCTATATTGTTCATGGATGCCAGTCTCTGTTTTCAGGTGGAGTTTAATGGCTCCCATGTGCTGTGCCATGGCGCAGGTCTGTTGCTGTGCAGCACTGTGGTTGCCTCTGCTAGGCCTATGAGGAGGAAAAGGAGTGAGGGGGCGAAGTCCATGTTAGCCACTACTGTATGCCATTCCTTGATGGGCTTTACCAGTATATTTGCAGAAGTTTTTATATCGCAAGGCTGAGCAGGGACCTGTCATGTGTTTAATCAGCTGAGATAAAAAAATGCTGCCACCTTCTGTGTCCAGTCACACTCTTACCATAGCTGTCTCTTTTTTTAAGATGAGAAACTGCTTTATTTGCAATGTGCCTAGGGGCACCTTCTCATAATGCTTTATAGTACTAAGAAACAGTCCGCATGTTTTAATTTTTACACCAGAGGCTGTAATAATCTCTGGAATAGGCAAGCAGTAAAGCTTAAAGAGAATTTGGGTCATAAAACTGCCCAATTTCGATGGGACCTCAGGAGGTCCAACCTCCTGTTCTGAGCAGGGTCAGCCATGGAGTCAGACCAGATGTTACTCAGGGCTTCACCTCACCTGATCCTGGAAACCTCCAAGGATGGAAACCATGCAGCGTCTTAGGGCAGCCTGGTCCACTGCTTGGCTTTGCTTTGGGTTTCCTAGCAGGAAAGTTTCTCCTTAAGACCTTGCATTTGTTTCAAGCTATGCTTGCTGTCTCGCCATGCTGAGGAGCATAGCTCTGTCTTTCTGATCATCTCAAAGCCACTGGAAGGCTGCCATTAGCCCTCCATCAAAGTCTTCTCCAGGTCAAACAGGCCCCGTAACCCCAGCATCTTCTCTCAGGGTACATGCTCTATCCAGCATGCTGACCATCGTTGTTGTCCTTCTCCAAGTTTGCTCCAGTTTATCAGTGCCTTTCTGATACTGGAGAGGGGTAAAACCTGTCACAATGTTCTGGATGTAGTCTAATGAGTGCCAGGAAGCAGGAGGTAATCACTTCTCCTGAGCCACTGATTCTGCTCCTGCTAATGGAGCCCAGGATGTTGATGGCCTTCATCACTACTGGGATACACTCCAAGGTCATAATTCAGCTTGCTGCCTGCACAGCTGCCACCCATCTCCTCACCAAGGGCCTTTTCAGCAGAGGTGCTCCCCAGCCTTGGCAGTCTTCAATCTACACTGTTTCTATGGGGTTATTTCTTCCTAGATGCAGGACTTTGCTGTAATTGAATTCCCTGAGGCCTCTGTTGGCCCATTCTTCCAGCCTGGATAGCTCTCTGGACAGCAGCTCTGATTGCAAGTGTATTGACCAGCCTCCCTGCAGCTGGGAGGAGTATGGGCTCCCTCCCCTCCTTCTTGAGACAGCTGTTAAATAGGACAGTTCCCTGCAGGCACCTCGTGCCTTTTTGCACACTTGAAAACTTGCCCTGGTTGTAGATAGATACCCAATGGTCCATTTCTGACAGAAACAAATACCCTAAATGTATGGAAAATACCTCACCACTTTTCTGGGGAAATCTTCAAGACTTGCCTTTCACATAGAGTGGTTGCCTGAAAAACATCATCACAGCCATGGCTTTTGTTCTGCTGCTTTTGGAAGAGTCTGTGCCCTTGGCACTCCCTTGGGATGCTCTGGCCTGGTAGTAGCCAAGGTTAGAAGAACTATACTGATAAAAAGCAATCAACAGTTTCTTTGGTACTTTGTGAAGGCCTTTGTGGGTTTGTGAAGGATAGCATGTCTATGCTGAAGGACTTTATTGTGGAAAAGGAAACAAAACAAGGTGGAAATAGGGCAGAAAGCTGAGCAACCAGTAAGCGTGCCACTTGGCAAGTCATTCTCATCAAGGACTGCTAATTCCGCAAGCCAAGGTCCACTAGAATGCAAACTTCCCCTCTTTGTGAGGTCCATCTTGGCTCCACCCTTGACTTGGCACTTCAGTGAGCTGACTTTCACTGCCAATCAGTTCCCCCTCCTGAGCCTGTTGGTGTATCTTGGAAGCCACTTCCTCTGCTTTTCCAGCCATATGGATGCAAATAACCATGCCCCTTCCCAGAACAGCAAGCCCCCTGCTCACTGCTGATGGCATCTCCTCACACTGTGAGGAACTCTTCTCTGGCAAACATCCCAGCTTACTCCAGGTGAAGATTTCTATTGAAAAGTGTTGGTATCCCTTCTATAAGCATTTTGGTTTACAATGTGTGCCCCATTTACCTGTAAAATAAGCCCCACAGCTAGTACTAGCTATTCCTCTGTACTTTTTGTGATCAGACCCTGTTATCAGCACCTTATCACTGCCAGAGTTCAAGTGTCTGGGCTAAAACTTTCTGTGCTGCCTGCCTCAAGTTGAATGGGCTTTTTGGGTGTATTGAAGTATCAGCAGAGTTGAGTCATTGCCAGCAAGGAGCTTGGAGGAAAAAAATGTTGGTTTGCCACTGTTTAATTAAAAATAGCAATGAGTTATCTGAAGCGCAGCCTTCTGTTCTGGAGACAGTGCCTGGGAGGTGTGGATGCCTTTGCTTTTTGTTAGAGATGTGCCTATGGCTTTTTAGAAAGGAAAGAAGCATGAAAGTGTAAGCTTATGGGAGACACCTTCACCTGTGTAGTCCTGCTAGAGCTGGAGGTGAGCCCACAAAAATAACTGGCCACCTAAGCATGTCCCTAAGAGACTGACAAAGCAAAGCTCAAAAGCTTCACCCACACACATCTAAAATCCATAGATAGCCATCAAGTTTCTCCTGGGAATAAGATCTGTGCTGTAATGCAAACCCAGCTCTGTCAGCCTGGTCAGGGCTGAGCTGAGCAGCTCTTGCCTTGGGCTGCCCCCAGGACAAGATGACCTCACCTGCCCTGCTGGGAAGGCCTCTCCTGGGTGGGAAGGTCTTTCCTGGCACACCTGGAGATGGGATGCAGTGTAAATACTCCAGAGGCAAATGTTTTCAGGGACACAGCAGGAGGAAGAGCTCTTTTATACAACAGACTCCCCAGGAGCCTTGGGAATGCAACCCACCATCCTCTACACCCCTCTCTCTAGGTGAGGGCCCAAATTACCTCTCCATGTTGCATGCTGGGTGGAGGAGAAGAGGCTTTCTCAGCCTTCTTGAGGCCACAGCACACCTCTGCTGTCAGCTTTGTGCAGGAAGAACACATACTGAAACCTGAAAGCATCAGACCTGGTGCAGCCCAGCTGTAGCCGCCACAAAGCACCTGGGCTACTGAAATGTGCCTGAAAGACTGGTACCTCAGGACACCTGCAAATAGCCCTGTGCTCCAGTCTGCTGCCTCTAGTTGGGCAACACCCTGCAAATCTGATGGTTTCATTCAGGTGCACCTCATCTTTTCCCCTGGCACCCTCAGGCTTCACAGGGAAAGGCAATATATCTAGCAAGGCATGTCCTTCGGCAGAGCGTGGGAACAAAAGGGTGCCAGTAAAGGAGACATAAAAGGCAATCGTGGTTGGCGCTTAACTCGCCTTATCCTCCCCCACTGCTCCCAGCCTGGTGCCCTGACATTGCTCTAACCCGGAGTGCCTTGCTCTGTGGTGGTTTGGAGATAGGCCCATCAAAAGAGACAGGCTATTTGGATCTTACTGGCATCCCAGGTGCCCAGCTCTTCATCTCAGGACGTATCTGCTGTGTCAAACCTACTCATCTGGTTCTGGGTGCCCTGGTAGGCAGCCTTGAAGTTTTATCTCTAGTCAGCCCTCCTGGTTAACTGGTTCAAGTTAATTCTCCCAGCTTGATGCTAAACACTCCATGGCAGGCTTCACAGGCCCACACTGTAAAACTCGCTGTCGTGGGTGTGTGGCCAAGCTCCTGTAGAAACTGCACATGACACAACAGCGAAACATGCCAGGTGATGCAGAAACATCTTGCTGTGCTGCAGCTACGAGAGCAGGCTTTCTCGTGCCCACGCCTCCATTGCTGCCGTGGTGTTGCAGTATGCAGGACAGCTTGGTGCTCAGTGAGACACATGAGTTCACAGCTCGGTGGTTGTGGCACTTCCTGGAGCTGGGAGAAGAGAAGGAGCAGTTCCAAAAGCACTTACGCATTGTACACAATGACCTCTTTTATAAGGAAACAGCACAGCCGGGCCTCTGCATCCCCAGGATGGTACATCAGGGGTTTGATCCTCCCTTTGGGACCTTTCTGACTTTCCTTGTTTTGTCTCAACAGATTGAATGAAAAATCCCAGGGCAGCCAGTGGCCTCTTCCTTTGTGCCAGTCCTTAAATCTACCCATGCTTTATGTGCTGAGCAAGACATGTTACAGTGTGGGATATCCCTTTGGTCAGTTGCCCAGGCTGTGTCCCCTCCCAACTTCTTGTGCACCCCCAGACACCCGCTGGTAGGGTGAGAGGCAGAAAAAACCTTGGCTCTGTGCAAGCACTGCTCAGCAATGTCTAAAACATCCCTGTGTTATCAACACTGTTTCCAGTATAAATCAAAACAGCCCCATACAAGCTGTAACGAAGAAAATTAACTATCCCAGCCAAAACCAGCACAATTCCACTCTAGATCTGCAAGATTTCTGCTTCCCTTTTGGTGGAAGTTTGGAGGCTTTAATGAACAAATTAGGGAGCTCAAGGAAGAGAAAGAATATTCTTGTGATGAAGGCATTATATGATTCTATAACCTTGAGCTGGGCCCAAAGTGACATGAGGCAAGGCACACAGTTGGGCTCTTACTGTACTATTTTCTGAGTTCGCTTGGTTAGAGTGCTTTTAGCTTTGCTGGGATCCTGGGGCCACATGGCAACAGTTGAAGTCTGTAAGACCCATGGGTTACAAAATGTTGCTCCTCCTGAACAACTATGCTTCTATTGCTTCAATCCATTGCTGGTACCTATTTCTGAACTTAGACATTTCTGTGCCTCAGCTCCCAAGCTGTAAAGTGAGGGTGCACAAGAGAACTGTAATAATGCCTCCTATTCCTGCAGGGTGTTATGTGAATACTTTCATGTTTGTGGGACAGTGACAAACAATACTGATGAGCATCATCCAAATGCGACATGGAAATTATTAACCACTCTGTGAGAAATTAGGAGTACATGAAGTAAATATTGTCCCAGTCACACACTGGCTGAAAAGACTAAAAAAATCCAAATTACTACCTACCTACTCACTGGTTGAGACAGAGGTTCTGAGCTAAAAATAGACCTTAATTACAAGATCATGTATGCACAGGCACAAAAGAGACTGAATAAAAGTTGCACCTTCATAGCAGCATTTGCTAATGAATGCTCAGCTCTAGTAACTGAAATATTTTTCTATATTTTCTCTTTATAATATGCCATTCTACCATCTAAATGGTGACTATACAAGGCCCTGTTACTGCTGCCTGTCTCTGGCTGCACATCAGCTATGCTCTGTGGGGTTGGTTTTCTGCCTGCCAGCTCTGTTTCAAGCAGGGTATTTTCCATTTTGTACACAATTGCCAGTAAGAAAGTCCTAGAGAATTCCATGCGTGCCTCTGCACCCCCTCCAGATAGCAGCTCCTTTTTATGTTAGTGAAGTTATGTTGGGGCTAATTTTGTGCAAATACCTTTGAGGGCAAAAGGTGCTCCTGAACCAGGAACCTAATTTGGGAGGGGTGTGGGCTCAGAGTGCCCTGCTCTTTTCCCCCTGGCTAGGTTGGAGTTTGCAGATCCAGTAAGTTACACAGAAACTATTCTCAGTTTAGTGTTTTATTCAGCAGCATCACATTTACATAGTCACTTTTCAGAGCAGAACCGGGAGTTCCCTCTCCTCCTCCTCCTTTTGATTTCTCTGGGCTTCCAGTCCCTCAGTGGAGTAGGACAAAGGGAGGGTGTTGATGTAGAGCCTGTCCAGCAGCACACTTGTTTACCAAGAGCCTTGCCTGTGGGAGGAGTCCTGCCCACCAGACTGGAACCCGTTCAGTCTCCAGAGCAAATGCTCCTTAAACCAGCTTTCACTAAAGCCAAACCTGCTCAATCATTACCAACATCAGCAAAAGGATGCTTTAAATCCCTGTGGGATTTGGCGACCTTCCTCTGGGCTAGAGTGAAGCCCCTCTCCCACCTTGGTTATCGCAGATATCATCATCCTCCTCTCAAAATGCCAGAGATACTGCAAGAGGCCCTGTGTTTTGAAATAGCCAAGCGTCCTCTAGCAGAGGAACAATACTGCTGCATCATCTCCTGCAGAGTCTGCACCCGCATCTCCAGGTTGTGAGCCTTATCCACCCAACCAGGCTGCCTCAGGCTAGGGGCAGAAGCTGTTTCATTTCACAAAGAGTTATATCAGACAAGAATTAATCCTGTTTCCCACTTCACTCCTAATCTGTAGCCACTTTGACTGGCCAAGTGCAGCGATCGGATGTAGCTGGGCACTGACAGTCCTAACACAACCTGGGGATCTCACCAATCTTTCCCGCTCCTGCCCACAGCATCCTGCTACACGTTGGATTAGGCAGTGCTGGCTCCCCTCCTGCTGCCCACACATGCCTCTGTGCCTCTTCCAACTTCACTCTCTCTTTTCCACCTTTATTCAGTCGCTTTGTAGCCACATTCAAGAGAGACACATATTCCTGGAAGTATTGCTCACTCTTTCCCCCATGCAGAGGCTCTCCTCTGGGAGCAGTCTGGCACGGCAGGGTAAGCTTCCCCTATAGAGAGGCAGGGAGATGGGGATTCCCTTCCCATTTCCTCCCTTTGTAGACAAAGTTTAAACCATTGTTTTAAATCAGTGGGATGACTCAGTAAAGCAGCTCTGGCAGGGTGGGGAGCCTAGTCTGGAAAAGGAGAAAAGAAGAAAAAGAAGGCAATGACTTTTGCTTATGATACACTGGCTGCTATTCAGTCATGAGTACACAAAGGGCTTTTCTTCCTGAGCCATTAACTAAATGAATCAGCAGACAGCATGCCTCCAGATTCGCTGTTCTGCAGTGTTCCTGGAGTCTCAGCTGTACTCCGCAGGCTGGCAGGGCATGTATCCCTATGCCACTACAGGAACACAGCACAAACAGGAAGGTGCTTTTCCAAATGCTGTAAAAATAAACTGTGACTCTTATGCAGGGAACAGAAGAAATATGGGAAATATCTTCAGCCTTTTTTGCTGTGAGCAGTGCAAGTGTAAACAACCCAGCTGCAGGAACCAGCTGCCAGTATGTGTGGGATGGGGAGCAGCAGCCTGCGGCCTCCCTCCCCAGTGCAGCCCTGAAGCTGCGGCACTGGCTGTGTGCGTCCTCAGCTCTCACAGAGTATTGGAGGGCTGTGATGAGCAGACAACAGCCCTGGCAGGTGGAGCTGTGGGTGCTGGGATGCAGCTCCTTGTGGCAGCCTCACAAGCTCCCCAGGGATGAGCTCCAGCCAGCCCACCACCCCGACAATGGAGCAAAGAACCTGGGTGCTGTGGGCGTCCTCCCCTCAACAGCAGTCTCCAAGTAATCTTTATTTTGTCTTATTCTACCCCAAAAAGGCTCAAATTAAATAGATGCCCAGAGGCTGTTGGCTTACCAGAAGGGCTCATGTGGCATCAACATGGTCTGTCAGACTGTGTGCTCCTCAGCGAGATGCAAAGATGAGCTCAGAGGGTGGGTGTGTAATATCACAGCATGCTGATCTCAGCATGAAAATACAAAGGAGAGATTAAAAAAGATGGCTGGCAGCCTCGACTCATGTTTCTGCCAGCACAGACTGCTGCAGGACCACCAGATAGCCTGAAGCCCCCAGGTCACTCATGGACTGAAAACTGCATGGGCATGGCTGGAGGAGATGCCAGGCAGCAACACCAGCGAGATTGCATGGACACAAACACATCTGTAATGAGCCAGAGATGTTCTTGGCCTCAGCATTCCCAGCACTGCCTGAACACAATCACATCATGCCTTCTTCCCCTCTTTCTTATTACTGTCTCCCCTTGATGCTCTTTTTTCTCTATATCCCAGCACAGTTTCTGCACTCCTCAGTGCTTACAGGAGTTCAAAACAAGAGGCTCTGGCCAGTCATCACTGATCCCAATGTTTCAATTTACACCACCTGGAGCTGCATGTGGCACAAGGAAGAGCCTGGGCACAAATGGAGGGTGCTCAGCCTTTGCCTGAACCTCGGGCAGGCAGGTGGGACTTCATACAAAAAGGCCCACCCAGTTTCCCCAAGCAACTGTTCTGAGGAGAAGCAGCTGTGTGATTTCCCTGTTAAAAGTAAGGGAGAAAGACAAGGATGGAATCACCTTCCCACAAAGTACGCGGGTACTTGTTCCTTAGCACATCTGCTGGAGTGCTGGAAGAACTGGACTCCCTCTCTGCCCCAGGACCAGAGGGAGAGGTGGACTTCAGAGGTACTTTGCAGGTAAAACAGGCTGCAGCTCTTTCTGTATTTTCGCACTTTGCTCATAATTCCTGAAAAGAAATGAAGGAATGAATTTCACTCCTTGTTCTAGGTGCTGTAAAAATATACAGTGAGCACAAGGGCACAGGAAGTATCCCAGGAGGATGGCTTATATACCTGCATAACTGGACCCTTTAAGCTCCTGGCTATTTACAGCTGCCTTGCCATAAAATCAAACACTTTTCCACAGAACCCTAGTCTCCGTGAAGCTGTTGACTTAAAGTTCAAGATTTACCAAGCCTTGTCTGATGGGACGCCAATGCGGGCACATGAGATGTACAAGAAGGCTGAGGGATGTCTTCTGGAGTCCCCCAGTGTTGGAATCAATGACTTACATGCTGTGCACCTTATGCTGTGCAGCCTCATCAGGTAGATTTATTATTGGTTCTGAAGGTATGATTATCATTAAGCCAAATGAGGTTTCACAGGTGTTTCCATGCTCATCAGCATTTAGCTATGAAGACTCATGGCAATGTCAGGCATATAATGGATTTGAGTTTATGCTTTTGGGGTTTTTAAATTATTGTTCTTGTGCTTAGCACAGCTACTAAGGAAAAAAAATCATCATTTATCATTCAGCAACAGATTATTTTCTCATGCTATTTGCAGCAATCTTTATAATATGCAATGCAAAAAAACACCTTGGGAATTTCAACTGCTATTCTGAAAAAATGTTGATACTTTCTAAATGTTGTTAGCTTTACAGAAACTAAAAAGCCTGTAAGAAGATATTTCTCTTTTTGACTAAAACCAAAGAGTTTTATTCATGAGATTTTATATTTTTTCACCACATAAAACAGGACTTGTTTGTAGAAAATAATGTATCCTTGCTGGCTAAGGCACACAAGAGAAGATTAATATACCGGATTTATCCATTTGTACATCAGCTATTTAGCAGTAGCGGAAGATAAGAAGACAGGCTAAGAAAGTTGGGGCTGTTCAGCCTGGAGAAGAGAAGTTGCATGGAGACCGCATAGCAGCCTTCCGGGATCTGAACAATGCCGGAGAGGGACTCTTCATCAGGGACTGCAGTAGTAGGACAAAAGGTAATGGGTTTAAACTTTTAAACAGGGTAAGTTCAGGTTAGATATAAGGAAGAAATTCTTACCTGTGAAGGTGGTGAGGCACTGGAAGAGGTTGCCCATGGAAGCTGTGAATGCTCCATCCCTGGCAGTGTTCAAGGCCAGGTTGTACAGAGCCTTGAGTGACATGGTCTAGGGTGAGGCGTCCCTGCCCATGGCAGGAGGGTTGGAACTTGATGATCCTTGATGGTCCTTGATGTTCCTTTCAAACCCAAACCAGTCTATGATTCTATGAAGGTTAACAATTATTATGTTAAAATTTTAATAACAAATTACTTTTTTAAAATAACAATTTTGTTAAAATATACCATACAGAGTACAGATACGCATATGAGTATGTATGTCATGCTCGGCTGAACAGCTGTGCTTTGGTAACTGGACAAAACCTTACAGTGGCTTTTCTTCTGTGGAAATGTGCTTGCAATGATATCCTCACTCTTATTTCCAGTCTTACAACAATGGGACTGAGTTAGTATGACACAAATACACACATCCATGATTTGGCTTTCCACCTTGTAAACCTCCTTGTTAACGAGGAAAAGCCACAGCAGTACTCGATAACACACAGAGTCATATCCATTTGTACCAAGCCTGACTCCCTTCAAAATTCTGACTCCTTGGCTTGGTACTTCCAATTAAAATTACAATAGAGAAGCAAAACAGCTCTTCACTTTGAAAGAGGAGATGCCACAGTCAAAAAGCCATTTGAATTTTGATCCTGCCACCCTAAGGAAGTGAGCCTTCTTGAGACTTCAGCTGCAAAGGAAATAGCTAATAGAAGCGCACAGGGGCCTCAACCCAAGGTGTCTGTGCAACATGTAACTAATTCCAATAAAATTAAGTTGCACACTGAGACTAAGGAACCATGTGATTCCAAGTTAACTAGTGCACTGTATATTGCAGGTGTAATAGAAAGGCTCACACAACTGTGCAAGCCTCTTCACCTTAGTAGGAGACCTAGCACATGTCAAGGGCTGTTGCTGCTTCTGCCAGTGTCAGCACCAGAGGAAAAAAAAAGCCATCTGCATACCTTTGGAGTAGATTAACCTTGCTTTAGCTCCAGCAAACTCAGTGGACTCACAGAATGGATTAATCCAGCTCTCTGTGTACGCCCAGGTACCCACCCTTCAGCAGTTAACAGTGGTAGGAGAGAAATCTCAGTTCAAAACTTCAAGCCTGACTGAACTCAGCAAGTTTAAGGTACAAGAATGGAAACCAATCAGACCATTCCACTCAAACTATTCCCAGAGAACCCTACATTTTATTCAAAAAGCTTGAACACAAAAGATTTTCCATTTCAAAAATTTGTCTGTGCTCATTCAATCTCCAGCATTCCTAATTGCATCACATAGCCCTTAGTGATCCTGAATGTCCAAATGACATGGCAATGTAATGGGCAGAATAAGCAAGCTGGCTGAATTGCTCTGCCACCAGACAACAGCCAAAAGGTATATTTCTTAAAGCTTCTCAAAAAAATACCTTAAATTAGTTTTTTTCTTTAAGAGAAGGGGCAGGAAGGGGTGGACAAGCTGGCATTCTGTTGTTGGTTTTAACCTCTTCATCTCATGGAAGGACTGGGTTTGGATCCAGGCAACATTCATAGCCAGCCTGAGCTATGAGAAATTCTGACATTGGCACCACTAGCAGTTTTCACAGTGCACTTGTAATTGCAATGAAAACTCCTAATCACACCTCTTGGAAATATTGGTTTAGGCTGTTCAGCTGTGGGGGAGTGAAACAAGTGTGAACTAATGCACATTCCGCACTGATCCTCAGCTTGTTACAGACAAGAATAAACTTCTGCTCTAGGAAATGGAAATTCCATAATCTCTACACAAATCTGTATATTCACGAAATAAATCTGTCCCTCGCTATGCTATTTAGTCTTCAGCCACTGTCAGACAGGGTTTTACAAGACATGGGAGAGAAAAAAAGGAGAGAAGCAGCAGCATTCAGCTCCTGCCAGACACTATCAATACACTACAGAGAAACTGAAACAAAAGACCTGGTAAAGCGTAATTTCACAAGGTACAAAAGGGGCACCCAAATCACTGTAAATATAAAAATCATAGAATCACAGAACAGTTTGGGTTGGAAGGGACCTCGAAGATCATCCAGTTCTACCCCCCATCCATACAAAGTTTTCACTTAATTAACAACAGCTCAACAGCCCTCAGTGGGAACTGCTCCCAAAAAGGAGCTTGCAGAAGCATGTTCCACATGGAGCTACTCTTGCTGACAGTGCCTACCAGCTGTCAGGGTTCATAGGGTTTGGGAAGCCTTAAACATCTTCACAGCGTGGGTCACAACTCCCAAGCCAAATGCAAAACAAGACCATCTAACCATCTAGGTGGTCTAACCTTACAGCCCACCTCATGCAGTCATTATGATGACTCCCATAACTGTTTATGTGGAAAGGCATTAGAAAGCCATGGCAGCATATTGGGTGGTAAGGCATTACAGTGGGAAAAAGAGCCATGAAGGCTTCTCAAACTCTTCTAGTCCCTTCAGTGTTATTCTGCCATGGCTGCTATGAGGGCAGGACCCAGCTGTGTGCACACCTTGTAGCACACAGCTGGAGATGCACAAATCTGCCAGTTTTCTAATACTGCCACTAGTAAATGACCATAAACTTTTTTGATATACTACTTCATTTAAGAAATCCTGTAAGTCTGATTCTAATTTATGGTAGTAGAGACGATGGTGCTTGCTTTCTTAAAATTATCGCTTATTATAGAAACAAAGTCAGTTTCTGTGGCAAAATAGCACTAATTTTTATTGACAATAAACAAGGACTATCTTTTCAGTCCAAGCAACATGTTGAGAAGTCACCAATCAAATGCTATTCTTTTCAGTAAAGAAAGGACAGTATAAAATTCACTTCAAATTATGAAAGTTTTCTTAAGTACATAGTATGAGGAAAACAATATTTTTCTTTCTTTAAGTAAGAGCTTGGAAAACTTCACACTCCCAAATTATCCCACTTGTTATTTGGTAATTAAATCATTGTAAATTACTATATTTTAACCTCTGGTCTCTCTAATGTCAGGAGAGAGCCCCAAAGCTAAGCAGCAGTGTAGGACACTGGTAGTGCTGAGGACTTGGGGCCATCCCCCAGGACCTGGCTTTCTCAGCCTTGCTGGAAGGTGCAGGAGGAAGGGAAGCTCAGTGCAGGAAAACTATTCAGGCCTTGCCTGCCTCCTAAAGACAGTGGAAAGATGCCGGGTTAAGCACAAATTATCAAAGGAAATGCACCCCCAGCTTCCTACAACACAGTGGTGTCTTCTCACAAGGACACAGTGAGAGCCCGACATACTGTTTCAGCTACTTGTATATCCCACACATTTGAGTGTTTAAAGTTCATTTGGGAATCACAATTCCTACATACAGAAGCCGTATGTTCATGTACCAGAATAAACAATCTCTTCACTTGAGTTCTTGGCTACTGCTGCTGATGAATGATTTCAGAGATATGTTATATCCATTTCCCAGGATGACAGCCCCAGGTAAAGCAAAAGCTGAGACTATCAAACCAAGATTACTTACTCTACTGCACTACTCCTGCTGACACTGCAGTGTGATATTCCCACAGTAAGATTTGAGGAATGCAAGAAAAAAAGCCACAGTTATAAAATATCCCATCAGATTAAACTGCAAAACATCCAACAGAATGCAGATGAAAATGCAAGGCATACCCACATAACTCAAAGACAGTAGAGAGCTTAACCCCTTTTGAGATAACTATGCTACCTCAGCAATACCAGTTGGGTTAGTTCCACAGATGATGACCAAGTAATTTAAGAAAGCAGTACCCACCAAATACTTCAGATATCAACTAATTCATAACAAAAATTTAACACAATCCTCAGACATTCAAACCCATGTACAATTCAATGGGATGCTAAACTAATTCATACTTAGAGGGATCTGGTTACACTGCCAGCATTTATAATCCCAGTTTTATAATCCCATTTATAATCCCAGCCATTTATTGTTAGTTTCATATTAAATATTTTTAAAGAAAAGTAATTCAAGGCTAGTAAACACCAAACCAGTGCTGGACTTTCAGTGATACTTCTTCCACTGCTTGGAGTCCCTAAGATTAGGTGTAGCTGCTGGAGCTCCTCTCCGTGTTTTGCAAACGCTTTATTCTTCTGGGGCTGTCTTCCTGTGTATTCCAGGATACCAGTCATACCTTCTGACTCTTGCATGATCTGGAATTTACACCTACTCATGGGGCTGTGGTGCCTGTATCAGCTTTTTCTAATCTCCTCAAGATTAGAATTCATTCATTAAGAATAAAGTCAGGAAGTTTGCAAAAAAAAAAAAAAAAACAACCTCAGGCCAGAAGCCTTTTTTGGCTGAAATTTCCCTGCTTCTTTTCTCAGCAAGAAAATAATCATGGCTACAAGAAAAAAAAATACAACACCAAAAAAGAAACAAAATATTGCTTCTGTTGCAAATATTATTCTCATCTCTTGTTTCAGTCTCTTATTTTGCGGAGTTTAAGAGATAGCAACGTTTCCTCTTCGTTTTTTTTTTTCCCCTCTCAGAGTGCAGCATCAGTCATTAGTTTCTTCTTAATTTCTGAAGAAAAAACAAGACACATAAGAAAATGTGATTTCACATGACACAATACCTTAAATTTGAACAAATTTTTATATTTCAAAGTTAAGCACACAAAGAATATTTAAGGCATATAACACCTTTTAATTAATCCAGAATAAGGTAATTCTGTTTCCAAAATAAAATTCTGCAAATGGCAATCCGAACACAAAGTTCTTCTTTCCCCTTCCTCTCTTCTTACTCAGAAGTTCTGCCTTGAAGAGAGGCATCTAGGGCCTCTGGAAATCTTAGAAATAACTGGTCCTGTATAATCATTTGGCGCACAACAGATAATATCTGACATAGGACAAAACTTTGCCATCTATATAAGTTGGACAGAGCCTTGGATGATACGGTCTAGTGTGAGGCATCCCTGCCCATGGCAGGACAGTTGGAACTAAGTGATCTTAAAGTCCTTTCCAACCCAAACCATTCTGTGATTCTATGAGTCTATATTACTGACCTATAAGTCCCCAGTTCTAAAAGTAGATGAATCTAAGAACTAGATATAGGATAATAGGATCTGTCTTGGACAGCAACCCAAGAAAAAGTTCCATTCCCATTCACGCCACAGTTTCAATCCTGTATTCAGAGGAGCTACTGCTGTCTTAGAACTCTTTCTTTATCCCCTCCTTCTAAAAAAAAAAATCAGCTGGCCTTTTAGTTACCAACAACAATCTCTTCTTTCTTGCTGCTACTCTCTACTTCCTCTCTTTCAGGAAAAGATGTCATCTCTGGCTCTTGTTGGTGATTCTGATATGAACTCTGGTCTGGTGGTGTCCGTCCCTTTTGCTTTTCAGCATGTGGCATGGATCTCAGTTTTATTCCATTGGGCACTTGAAAATGGGGGGAGGAGGGTAGGCAAGGTGGCTGTGCATAGGAAGTCGGCTCAGTGAAGTACTTTCCTCCTGCTGTGCTAGAAAATGGCACTCGTGAGCACAACTGATTTGAGAATGGAGCTCCCTGCGTGTAGGAATCATTCCAGGGGACAGCTGGATAGGCAAGGATGCCTGCTGAGGAAAAAGCAACAAAGGACAGAATAATGAAAATAAGAAAAGGAGGATTAAAATCATGTATATAAAAATATGTATATATGTTGGGCTTAAGAGAGCACATTCAATGCAAATATGGCTTTGCAGATACCCCACACATGAAGGTAAACTTTGTTGTATACATTGCAGTGTATTTATCCAAAACACGGTTATGAGAAGGAAAAACTTTGGAAGTTCATGGTGTTGTTATAATCTAAAAAAAAAAAAACAAAACAAAACAACAACATCCAACAACAACAAAAAACAAACAAACAAAAAACAAAAACAAAAACAACAACCAACCATATCACTTCAGCATATATCCTGAGTGCATGTAATAATATTAGAGACACACCCCCCAATTGTTTCTCCTGTCTTCCAAGTCAGCTCTGCAAAGCATAGGCTGGATGCTTAATCTTCACTTTCATTTATAAAAGCTGCCATCCAGGAAGCAGGAATGTTTTTTAATGAATATGTATAATTCAGCTGAACTGCTCACTTGCTTACATGCTGAGGAAAAATTAGGGGTGTGTCTATATTTAGATTGGTTCTCTCCCCGTTTAACTTCTGGAACCCCAGGCCCTGGTTGTTGACACTGCGTAACAGCCAGAGGATCCCTTCCTTGAACAGAAGAGCCAGGCACTGCTAAATGTGCTCTGGACATAAGTATAGCGTAAAGGAACATCATCTCTGCCTCTGTTCCTTCAACAATCCCCCAGCTTTACCAGTCCTAACAAGGTTTTCACCTTCAAACATCCCTTTATGCTCACACAACATGCCTTAAGGCATGCAAGCCACTTCTAGCATCATGCTGTACAAACATTAACAGTTCACTAGGACATAGCCCATCCCATTACTTCTGGCACTTCAAACTGAAACACCACAGAAAGTAATAATTATCTTTTACAAGCAGAAAGGAGAACCCTTTCTGTGCTAGATAGCAGCGGTGCTGCCAACCTTTTCTGCAGAGTGCTAGACATGAAGAGTGTGATCATGAGCCAGCTTGCACCACCAGCCTGTGAGTCAGACTTCTCTCCCCAACAAGGTCCACAAAACGGTGGAAAACCAGGAGCAGCTCTGTGGTCTGAAAATTCTTTGCTCTTTTATAAGATGAGAGATATTTTTTTGGACTGTAACCTTAATTTAACAAACTGGACAGTCCAAACAATAAACTGAAATAATTTACCTTTTGGTTGTATCTAGACTTGAGCAACTTCAAAAATACAAATCTCTGACATAAAACAAGGAGACTGACAATGCCATTTTTACCTAGTTGTTTTTTTACCAGATTTCCTGAAATGCTTTAATCTGAGTGGTATTGCAAATTCATATCAGAGGAAGAAAAAGAAAGAAGCTATATCCATACTGTTATCCTTTCTCTAACTCTCCCCTTTTGTACTAACTTTACATACACAACATTCTTTCAAAATGGTATCTGCAGAAGCCCAGCAGTTGGAAGCCTGTTTTTTTTGCTGTCTACATACCATTTGCTGTGGCACCTTTCCCACTTTGCACTCTTGACCCCCACCCACATACACTGAAGGCATGTCAGTCTGCACAACAGTACACTTCTGAAAAATTAAAGTTTGCTTTCCATTCCAAACAGAACTATTGCAACACCCGAGATATTCACATGGTAATGCTATCTCTGACATGCAGCCTATGTAGTAACTTTTGAATCAAATTAATGGGTCACTCAGCACTTTTAAAAAATAACATACTATAAAACACACAAAAGGCAGCATATATATCTATAGAGATATATTTGTGCATGTATATGCACATTCCTTCTGTCACAGTCATCAGGAAAATCTCTGGTCATCCTGAATGTTTCAGTGCACTGTTTAGTTACTTCAGAGGAGCAGGATGCCAAAAGATTTCAGAATTTACCCAAGTTTCCACTTGGCTGCTGTAACAAGATCTGTTCTCCCATGTGGCTTTGTACATATGTTTGTGTGGTTCCTAGTGCTCCATGGGTTACAACTCCACTGTTACCAGGTAAGGCGAGGAAAGCTGTATGGGGCTCATTGGATGCTGTAGGACTGAGGCTGACACCGGAGGGCACATTGCTAGTCAGGTGAGCTGCCAGATGGTGGAACTGGGAGAGCTGGTGCTGCTGGTAAATTCCATCCTGGCTGCTGTATGGACAGTATGTGTCTTCCAGGTTACCTGCTGACTCCAGCTCCTCAGGATAATTGAATGGAACTGATGAAGTCAAGCTGCAGAGAGCAAGGAGAGAGGCAATTCAGAGATTCAAGTAAGGTCAACAGCTACAGCAACCTTTAAAGAGTTGCATCTTCCCCTTGACAGCTGATACGACTCCAGCCCTTCCTCTCAAATGCCAGGAGGGAGAAGGGCAACAGAAACCACTTGAGCCAAGGGCTTTCACAGCAGGATTCTTTAACAGTTGCGTTAGTGGGAATTACCCTTCCTGCAGTTCTTCCCACTCTCCAAAGCACACCCTAATGCTTAAAACATCTGCACTCAAGGATTCCTTTTTACTGTGCTCTGAACAATGCTTTCACTTGACAGGCATTCAGTTCTAAAAACACTCTTATTAAAGGTATCACTTTTTCAACAGCAGGTGACCTGTCCACAGATTATACGTTTTTCTTCATATATTCCATTTAAAGGACATTTTCATTCCCACGTCCAACTTTAAACTTATGCTCCTACCTATTTCCTTGTCCCAAGTCCCACCTTCACCCTTCCAAGGTTCACTTTTTTAATCTCATTTGCTCCTACCCTTGATTCTGGATGCTGTACATGAAGGTCTCCCTCGAGCCATTTTGCTGACAGGAAAAGCAGCATTCACTGTTGGGAGTGTCCAGCATTAGGGGAACGATGTGATTATGCAAGTTGACAGCCAAACTGAGGGGCAGGCTGGCTCTGCGGATGGGTGGAGGGCTGGGAAGACTAGGGAAGCACTCCGTTCTGCTGAAACTGAAGTTGAGCTGTGGCAATGCCTTTGTCTGAACTGCTTCACAGGATGTCACCATTCCTACTGCTGATGATACTGTGAATAAAAAGAGAGACTGTCATGCTATGCTGTCATTCTGAAAATTAAAAAGAGCAAGCAGAGGGAATGACAAAAGTGGCAGAACAGAAAAACAAGATGCCAGTGAAAGAGTGGAGGTTAACTGATGGGAATAAAAGTAAACAAGAACCAGCACTGATGCTGGGAAGCAAAACGGAGTAGTAGCAAGCTCTCTGGAACATAGGACGATATTTATTGGTTAAATAAAATTACCTTCATGATTTTAGTCTCTCCACACTAGATTTATTCTGCTCTCAAGGCAGCCAAATGAAGCAGAGTACTTCCTGGAAAAAAGCCAGGAACAATCCCCCAGCCATCTTCCACCTCTGCTGTCCTCTGGGAAGAGTGTGCTGCATAGATTACTCTTTTGAAAAATGTAACTGTGGTTTGAAAGAAACAAAAATGTGCCTTTAGAGATCCACTGCCCGGGCCATCTTTTAACCAAATTTTCACTCCGGACTTGGCCTTTGACGAGTTATTAAAAAAAAAAATAGAAAAAAAATTAATAAAAAAGTAGATATGTCAGCTGAAGGGCCTTGGGAAAAAGAAGCTGGGAGGTGGAAGAGGAAACCAACACCATTTGGTTGCTAGAATGTTGTTTGGTGACCTGTCTCCTCAGTCACTGCTGGAAAAGGAGAGAGGAACAGAACAGCCTCTGTGGAAAGAGGACAATATAGGAAATTAAAAGGTCAAAATCATGTATGCTGGTGTCCAGAGTAACATATATACATGGAAATTCAAGAAGCTTGTACATGGTGAACAAGATTCTGGTTTTTTGTGCCAAATGGCAAGTTGTATTGTAAACTTGCAGGCATACCAAGTAACATCAAATACAATCCACCAGATGTGAATCAAAGGCCCTAAACATAAAACCTAAACATAAAGCTGCCACAGCAAGCAGAGCAACTTTTAGAGAATTTTGGAATGCATGCCCAGAGAAATGACAAGGAGATGCCACTTCAACATCTTCCAGCATCAGTTCTCAGATATGCCAGTGAGCTGTGCAATTGTGTCTATCTTATTGCACCTTCACACATCCATTTTTTTTCAGCTCTCTGCAACTGTGGAGAGAAGGAGTCTTCATTTCAATGAAAACATGAACAGCTTCACTTGGAAAACTACAGCAAGATCTAGGGTGGCATCTCTAAAGCATTCACATGCCAAGGCATGGTTTACTGTTTCCATCTGAACATACGATTTCTTTATGTCAGCCAGCATTTATGATGTACCTGTCACATTCCTGGGTTTTGACACAGCACAAATCTATTCCCCACACAAACAAAGCACTTGTCAAGAAAACATTTTATTTCCTCACAAGTCAAAATGGCTTAGACAGAAATGAAGCTGAAGATCTCTTCTGATTTTTTTTTAAAACCTCCATTTGTACTGGTTCTCCTAACTATTTTGTCACAGAATTGAGTAGTTCACACAAACATTATGAAACAGAAGCAGTGTGGGGGACAACTTACCAGAAAAAGTCTATAGCCAGATAAAACTTCAATAATGACAGTGTGATTAGCTATTCTGCAAAACGCCCTGGTCTTGCTCAGGATGAATACAAGCAGTATTAACACCAGAGATACGGAAGTTGCTTCTAAACCCGCTTTCACGTCTAGTAAGAATTAAGTTCTGGGTTTGAAACATTTTCACCACTTAGCACAGATAATCTTTGGGGATCATGGCAGTAGGACACACAGGCAAAAAGATGGTGAAGACAGCACACTTGGCCTCCAAAGAGCTGGTTCAGCTTTTTCTAAAGATGCCCCTACTGCCTTTTCAAAGACAGACACGGAATTTGTACCTTTTGAATGAAGTCACAAATGCAGTAGGAATAAATAATTCCCAGAGAAGTAATATCTGCTAAATCTGACACTATATTTACAGATCTCATTCAGTGATGAATTCTAATCACTGGCTTGAGATAATACTTGGATTTTGCAATTCTCTTATTCTTCCTGATATTGATGTAGAGAAATACAATAACCTCAGAGGCTTTCCAGTGAACATGAGAATGCAACAGTAGGATCTTTGTTAATCTCTTCCGTTATTTCTGGACTTTCAGTCCATAAGATAACCTTGGGAACTTATTGAGAGCAACATAGTAACTTGCAGCTTCAGATCTCTGAACCAGCCCTGGTGCTACACTTGTCTTAACCTAAGAATTGGTGCTTGAAGTCTTCCGCTGCACAGATGTCTTCCCCCTATATAGCTGCTTCCTCAACATCCTGGCAGTTAAAAGACACGTTCTTTAATGCAAATATCTTCTAATGAATGGGACAGAGCCTTAAATTAACAAAACTGGATGTGTATATTTCTGTCAGGATGAATGTGATTTAAGTGTTTCACCAATCCTGAAGGAGACTTAAGGCCTATTCTAGAAAGGTGCCCAGGAGCTTACAACGGGATCATTCCAGCTGTGAGAAAGCTCCTTTCGCTGTTGTTAACAGACCAGATCATGTGCACAACAGTTGTTACGTGATTGATGCCTCCCTCTTGATATCAGCCATACATGACTTTCTTAGTGAAGCACTTAATGCTGTCTCCAGAAGGCTTTGACATGAAACACCTGCAATGATTCTGGCAGTTAACTATGCAGTTTGTGAAGCCAGAGACAATGACTGTAACTGCTTAACGAGTCCAGTACTGGGCACAATGCAGCTGATGTTGATTAAAGGCTGAACAATCACTCTAACTAACCTCAGATAGTCTACTTGCTACGGCTGCTCTTTCAAGCGTCAAATCAAGAGTACAACAAAATGCTCTATTAAGATGAGTCTCTACATCATACACTATCAAATCCAGTTTCTTTTAATGAAACATGCCTGTGTAATTGCAGCATTTACTGGAACATTAAGGGCCATCACAAAGCTTTTCATCAATACATCCTCTTCTTGAAATCACAAGAAAATACATTTCTCTGTAAATGACATTTTGAAAGTAGACAAAATATTAATCAAACAGAAGCAAGAGTGTTCTGAATTTAATGGACTGAAGATTAGTAAATCAGCCTCAGTCTCTAACTGTGTTGCTTTGAAAACCATGTTACTCTGATCTTCTTCTGGAACTTACCACTTGTTTGAAAGGAATGACTCTTTCTTGCCATGGCTGCTACACATCATCAGCTTTAAAGTAACTTGTTCAAAAGCCAGAATCCTCTGAGTGAAAACATTAGAGCTTGTCATTTATTTACCGTTCTTTGACAGACAATATTCAACTTCATCCAATTGCTCCCAAGACTAAGTTTACAATCCCATCTTTGCCACTGAATAATCATCTTGCCATTTGCATCAGAGCTACCAGCACAGGCTGGGCTCCTGATGGGTGCCCTTGAGATAGCCACATGAAACAAAGTAGTTCCTGCAAAAGCATCAGTGGGGCAGAAAAATCTCCTCCCACAGACCAGGGGCACAGAAAGTATTTTTAACTTCTAAAGTCAACTCTAAAGAAACATAAGCCAATGTTTTAAGTCAATGTCTCTCTCTCTCTCACACACACACATATATATCCATATGAAATCTCAGAAAAATAAGAAAAACTTCAAGTAATTGCCAATGTCAAAAAAACCCTACATTAATTTCAAGCAAGCTATCTGTCTAGCAAAAGCAGCAAAAAAAAAATCCAATTCAAAGATCAGAATAAGGTCAAGATGGAATTTTTGAAGTACAAAAGGCTCTTAAGGCAAGTGGTGTGCCTAATACCAAGACCAGAAGCCACAACTGGCGAGTAAAGTAGAACATATCTCAAATACAACGTTTTTAATCAGCTTGTTTGGAGAACTGTATGGAACAGTGGGACATAAAAGAGATCCCACATCAGACAGTCAGAGCTACTGTCTAGAGCAAGAGAAAACAATGGAAAAGGCAGGACTGAACAATCTCCAAAGGTGTCAGGTAACAGATCATACTGTTCTCATGCATTTAAGTCACTTCCTTGTCCTGCTGAAAGTGGTTAAACACATGGCTACCAAGGAAAGCACCTGAATAGCCACTCCATTAGGCCACAGTCTCCAGGTACAATGGCACCATTGTGCACACGTCACAAATTATTCTGCTGAAACCTGCCATGAGCCGTTTCCATCAGAGTCACTTCTACCAAGCAATTGGTTTTGCCTTTAAGTTGATGACTTAATTCATTTGTTCTTTCTTTTATTTTGCTTCTGTTACTTTGGATTTTATCCTATCAAGTTTTATTTTCTTCAGTTTCTGAGATCTTCTAATAAAGAGAGCAGGTGGACCCTAGATGGCTGTATTTACTGGCAAGCCTTTTCTGAACAAGGAGGCTGACTGAATTAAAAAGTCGGATTGTCTTTCTTTTTTTTCCATTTCAGTTTCAGCTTTCACTCTTAAAGAGAAAAGTCTGCCTATGCAATGCTAGATAAAAAAACCCAAGTTTCAATCTCCATGGCTGTGTTATTATGCATCGAATAAGGTAAAATTGCATCTGAAGCTTTTCACACAACTGTACCATGCATACTTCCACGAGGAGTCTCTACACCTACAGTCTTTTCCCTCAGAGGGAGCACTAACTTAGGTCTCTACACTGCTTGGGCACCAATTCTTCCATGACTTGTAAGAATGTCATTTTTAAGATGTCTACCTTCCGTGTACACATTTGGAGGGCAGGGTGGGTTTCATAAACAAAGTGTGTGTGTTTCATAAACACACCATATTCCTCCCTTCCCTCAGGCAAGGAGGTTAAAAACCAATCACCAAACCTCACCATGCAGCAAAGCATGCCTCTTCTCTGAAAACTGATTTAGAAAAGGTACCTTTTTTTCCCATGCAGATCTGTATCTGGAAAGTATTTACCAGCTTTAGATGACACAAATAGATTTCATTACTCCTTGTCCACCACGATTCAAAGAGAACATGGGGAAGCTTGTTCCCTCATATAAATGCAGCAGAATGAAGTACATTCTCATCTTCACAGATCCATTACACTGAAGATACAGGGGTTTCAGATGAGCAAAGGAAACGTGCTTCATAAACGCTAGATGCATACACAAATGCAATAGATGTCAGTCAGCTGGAAGTTCAAAGGATTCAAGGAGTAAAAAACCACAGCTATCTTTGCTGCTTATTTTCTCACATACCCAGTCCACTCCAAGGGACACTCACTTGCCCTTTTTCTTCCTTACACATTACACAAAGAATTCACAGGACATTTCTTTCATATCAAAAAGGCTGTTGGTGTTTTCCACACAGAGAATTGCATCCCACTGTGCAGATTCCCCAGAAAGAAATTGCTCCATACAGATGACAAGATCACATCCCTGAGTCAGTCTCTCCAGCATATTCTCTCTTGACTAAATAGTATGTCTGCAGATGTGCTTTAGGAAGCAGGAGAGTTCCGAATACAAGAGCAGAAAGATGAGGATGTTTGGTTTGTTTCCTTTAAATTAATTACTTTGCAAAATCTTGGTCTTTATCTAATTAAATACAGCACTCAATAGACTGCACCACTTCATCATTCTGGAAAGCAGTGAATTATTCAAATACTTTACCCATATTTATTCTGCTACACAAAGAAACGGAAAAACTGGAACTAACTGAATTACAGTCATATAGGTTAAACAGCTCATAAGACTGAAGCAGTCCTTTGCTTTGCAACTAGAACAGGCAAATTTAAACAAGTCCTAAATGATGGTATCAAAGAAATATTTCAATTAGTACTTTTAGCATATATATCTATTTATTGGCATCCTAAACTTATTGGTACCATCTTATAGTTGCTTTCTACTGTGCCAAAATACTTCTAAGGTATCAGCACCATTAAAAACACATTAAAGTCTTTGTGTCATTATTAGAAAATGACATGCATAGAATTGCCCTTAATACTGGTAACACTTTATACTTAGAATATAATGAGCGGGCAGAAATGATGCCATGAAATTCAGAAGAATGAATTACACTGGGAAGCAGGAAAATACGTACAACAGTACCAGATGTCAGCTCATCTAGTGCTTGTGATATCTGTCCCTAAGGTAGTGGTGAAGTCACAGAATCACAGAGAAGTTAGGGTTGGAAGGGACCTTAAGATCAAGTCCTCATCCCTTTGGAAATATTTTCAAGTTGTGCCAACTTGGAAACATAAATAGGAAATGCTCTAGGGAACATTCCTGACTCTAGGGAATGCTCTGGTACTCCATGCACGAATGAACAAATCCTCTCTCTTTGGTTGCCATGTATCTTTACAGCTCAGGAAGAAAAACGGTCAAATAGCACACCCCACTGACTTTCAACAACATTACACCAGCAATTAAGCTGTATGCTTAAGCATTCAACTAGTCTCACTTCTTCAAGGTCTTGCACAAAACTGCACTGGCTGGAGAAGTCAAGGAACTTCCTTTGGATATTTAAAGGTATGGAGTACTCGAGGGAGGCTCTACAACCCCAGTAGTTTATATTCTATACAGTGCATGTTCCTCAAATAGTTCACTTGACTACAGATTCAAGCCAGGCTGTTATAGCCTAAACCAGAACATGGGATGTGTGTAGCTGCCATGAGGGACACAATAACCAGAATAATACTTTCATCATAATTCAGAGAAGCAATGCTAGTGTCAAACAACTTTTATGGAAGAATGCCCCAGCCGTGTATGCTTATGAAGTCATATTCCAGAATTCCTTAATAGCTTGTGCTAGGACATGAACAAGACTGCAAACTTGGTACAAAACTGATAGCTAGTCAGTTAGCAGAGAGCTGTTAAACCTGGTATCACTTTTTGGACTGACAACATAGGGATCTCAGATGACATTCCCTAAAGTGTTTGAGGACCTACCAGCACCACCAGGTAATGCTGCAGCTCCACAAAATACCTGTGCTGATATGGGGTCTCACCTGAGGAGGAGGCAAGTGGTGCAGGATATCCACTGAGCAAGCTGGAGTAGCTCCCACCTGTAGTGTCAACATCCAGCACAACAGACTGGTCATGAGCAATGTCAGGCAATGGAGGCATGGGCACAAGAGGTGGCCTGGAGGGTCATGGATATGAGCATGGAGCAAAGGACAAGACAAAACATTACAACAAAGTAATCTCTTCTAATTATCCTACAATGGGCAAATTCTAGAGCCAGAGACATTTAAACAATTTTATTCCACAACAGTGCTCCAGGTTAATCAAAAGTGCTTTAAAGAACGTCGACTACAATTTGCCCATAAATCCGACAGGCTACTGAGGTCTAACTGAATGGTCAGTTCTCCATAGCTTAAAGCTAAAGGGGAAATGGCAACGGAAAAGACTTAAGTTCATTAGGTATCTATTGCAGAGAAATGAGAAAACAGTTAAGTCCCCCACCCATAACCATCTGACCCAAGGCAGACTTACAGAGCTGAGGATGTTAGATGCTTTTTGTTGCTTTTCACACTCAACTTCTCTGATTTCCGCCACTTTGCCCTGCGATTCTGAAACCAGACCTGATAAATGCAAGAAAGGATGCATTCAAAGAGGAAACCATCGACACATGGGGGGACAAGCAAGGAGGCAACAATGACTGCGTCCACACATAACCAGGTAAGAAACCTTTCTTCCTAAAAGATTCATTGCAAGTGAAAGAGAATAACAGCAGAACAGTATCCCCTGAACACCAGTTTCCTTTGTTTCTCACAATCTTCAAGGTAAGAAATTAACACCAACCACCTTAGCCTCTTTTACCTACCATGTGTCTCATCTCAGGAAATGGGAAGAGATAGAGTACACAAGCACAGGTTCCACTGCCATTCTGAATGGGGTAGTCGGTTGTGCAGTGTTCATCCTTGTGAGGTCTCTTCCTTCTCCTGTCACAAGTGACAAGTGCAGTCTCTATCCTGCTACTCATGAGCTTCTCCTTCCTTCCTATTCAAGCTCTTCCTCCCTGCCCCTGTCCCTCTCCCATCAGTTTCCTGCACAAAACCCACACGCTGTCAGCACTGATACCCACGCAGGCATTACCATGATACGCTGTGGCGTTACACCAACCACAGCTGCAATCTCCTTCCTCTTCTCATTGTCGGGGTAGTGGTCTTCGTGGAACATCTTCTCCAACTCTTCTAACTGTTCTAGATATGGTACATTGTCCAGAGAGAGAAATAGAGAGCATGTAATAAGAAAACAAATAAACAGAAAGAAACAAGACAGGATAAAACAAAATAGAATGCTTTTTACTGTACCTAGAAATACTTAAACAACGTAAGAGATTTTTTTGCTTTGTTTGGTTTGATTTTTTTTTCCAAGTAAACCACAAAAATAAAAATCTTCCACAGTAAAACAAAGAGCGTTGCTAGCAATGCTTCAAGCATAAGGTACTCAGAAACCTTTATTTGAAGAAGTCTTCATGCATCTAAGTGTAGAATGCATTGCAATACCATTTAGAGGCTTTCAGCACTCCCAAGCTGTGACTTCAGTATGGCGAAGGAAACATCAGTGCCACTGACACTACAAGTGTCACTGCCAGGGGTTTCCCCAGTACCTACCTGCATTATAGAAGGTGCGTAACTTCTTCCTGACTGGTGGCAGAATGACTGGATTCTCAAATAATCTTTTCTTTCCCTTGGTCCCATCATGGCTACTTCCACATTCCAGGACTGAAGACATGTTGCAGGATTGCTGAGCTGCAACACTGCCTGAAGTACACCTGGATGATCTGTGAGTAGCTGGGCCACACACATCCTGCCTGCAGAGGTCTCCAGGGATTGCACCAGGTGCTTTATCAGAGCACACCCCACTTCTGATTTTACATTTCTTCTTCTTTGCCTCCTTTTCAATCCCATCAGAGCAGTATCTCTGACACTGCTCATGGAACCCTGACTGTGCTGTGGGCTCCTGTGCAAATTCAGCAACAGAAAGTGGGGGCACAGCCTTTGTGTCACTGAGGAAATTTGACAGCCTCCCACATACTGAGCCAAGGTCAAGCTGGCCATCAAGGGCCGCTAAGTCTTGGGAAGCTGATCCAGTTGCCTGCAGGGTGCAGTACCTTCTGTCTTCCTCCACCTCCTTTATAACGCTGATTCTAACTTCTGTTCCCAAGTTATCATCAACTTCCTTTATAGCTGTGCTTTGGAACACAGATGGCATACTGCTCCCTGCACCATGCCCATCAGCAGCATCAGCATCTGCCACGAAGTGCTCAGTATTCAATGGTGTATCCTCCTTCTTGTAGTTGCACTCTACAGGGGAAAAATTAAAAACAACACCCCACAACCCCCCACATGCATTCTGTCTAAGCCAGGTGTTCTGTGCCTGGACGGCATGAAAAAAAATAGTGCACTGGGTTAGGAGGTGCCAGTTATGACTGAAGGAAAATACTACACAATGAAACCCAACAGTGAAAAGAACTAGAGTTCAAGATAAAGACTGTCACCATACAAGTGCTGCTAGGAAAGCAACAACAAAGAATGGGATCTGGTCAATACGGAGCTATTCAAACATCTGAGACAAGAAAAGCCTCATTTTGAGAGTGAATATGCCTGCAAAAACAACCAACTCTGAACTACAGGAAGAATTAATTCCAGGCTCAGAGAATAAAGGGAAGGTTGTGTATTATAAGGACAGTAGTGGGAAAACAACACTGAGGATAACAAAGGTCTTTGGAATAAGGAACAGAAAATGATTCAATGACTTACCAGGACACCAACTGTCATCTTATTAAAATGAGAAAAAGAAAAATACAGGCAAAAGTATGGTCTACTGTACCAGCAGTGATTATCTGACAAATTACTTCACTTTTTGATTTATAGAGGTTTCTGTTTCCATCATGCTCAAGCTGACCAAGCAAAACGCCCCAAAACTGTAGAAACTTCAGATAAATGCCTTAAATTAGTTTTCTGCAGCTCCAGGCATAACTTACAAATAACGGACAGGTCTATAAGGCTAGTGGAGGACAAAAGTAGGTGAAAAAGTATGACCAAGTTAAATGAAAAGCACAAACTGCATTAAAATAAGAGAGCCTGGACAGTATAAGAGAGGTCAGAAAGAACATTGCAAGAGGAATACTTAAAATAGGTAACAGAATAATAAAGAAGCATTATGCTTTCCCAGCTGGGATGTGCACTTCCAAAAGAAAACCTGCTTGATTATATTAGAATGTGTGAGTCTGTTAGTCTATTTACTTAAAAATAAATTTTAAAAAAGTCAAGTTTCTATTGCTTAAGAATAGAAAGTAGAATAATAAAACCAAAACCATATATAGGTCTCTGGAAAGTTTGAGCAGGCTGGTGGCAGCAGGTGAGTTGTATGTGCCTACAGAGAAATGCAGTTGCTTAATTTGGGGAGAAAAGTATCTTAAAATAATTTCATTTCACTCTTTCCTACTTTTGATATATATGCCAAAATAAAGGACTTGCTTTCTGCCTCAGCGCTTCTTTTTTAAATAATTGTTTATCAAGAAGGAACCCCACAACACCAGTCAGCTGGGACAATCTTTATGGAAGTACAAGGGGATGTCAGGCTGCTTCCAAGACCTTCTAATTTGCTTTTTATAGGATTAAGAGAACCAAGTTAGTTGCAGGGGAAAGAGACAGAAGCAGGAAACTATGCAACTGTAATAATCTGATCATGTTAAGTAGCAAGTTTACACTGCTGTTAAATGAGATGAAATATCCTGATGGGGAAGGTCAAGCACTGAGTGAGGCAGAAGCTGGCTATGCTCTGTATAATTCATTTTTCTACCATCCTTCTCACTGCTTCTGAGCTCATCTCGTTACGTGAAAAAGGGAAAACTTCCACCGGTCATCCATTCAGCTTACCCAGTCTCAAATCAGGAACAGCATTTCCAGCCTAGTGCTTTGATTTGAGGCAGCTTTTTACATCTTTTTTATGCAAACACTAGTGTGTGCTTACATCAGAAAATGTATTTCAAAGTCTTGTGTATATACCTTATATCTGCAGCAGAGAAAGAGATTAACACCTGGGAGTTTTGTGTCATCCACAGAAATATTCCTCCAAGAGAAAGTAAAATTGCTGTCTCTATTTCTAAAGCATGTAGCAAAGGCTTGACAACATCTTGGGATTGCCAAAGAAAAATACAGAGATGAAAATAAAGTGTGAAGATAGGCCTTCATGGTAACAAATAGGGAGTTACCAAACCATTCCTTTCTTCCATCACTCATATGACAAGAGACCAGACCAAACATCCTACTTTGTTCTACTTTTTGACAAACACAGCCGTACGCAGAAGGGATTTTAACTGACTGGGGACATCACAGGGTCTGGAATGCCTGAGCTGCTGAAGGTGCATGGGCAGAAAGTGAAGTCCTCTTTTTCTTCTCACTGCCACCTCTTTAGATGTTTCTTGGAGTAAGAAAACCATTTGGCACAGTACCAGCATGATTTTAAAGTTTTTTCTGGAGGATAAAAGCAACCTGAACACACACACACGGAGAAATATCAGCTTCAGAGGTCCACTCACACAAGCTCAGACAAGAGGGAGAAAAAATGGACAGTGGTGAAAGCGCTGAGTGCCGGCAGCCTAGAAACACAGAGGCAGCGTGTACCCCTGCATGGTACAAAGGGATATGAAGGGATGACCACCTAACCCTCACACCGGCTCCCCAGGCTCCTTTACAAGCCATGGGACACCAGGACCACGCAGCCATTTCCTCAATCCACACCTCAAGGCACCCCGGGCCAAACAGCGCCTTCCCGCCAAGACACCGCGGGCCGCCTGCCTGAGGCGATGAGGCGAGGCAGCGGCTCGTGGCTAACAACCGCCACACAGATAACAGCCTGGACGAGGCGACAATCATTATCTTTCACCAGGGCTACTCATTATGCTCATTGCCGGGCACCTCCCCGTTAATGAGACTCGGCGCTCGGGCCCCATGGCTCGACTCTTACCCAACCCTTCGGGCGCCCGCTCCTCGTCCGCGCCCTCTCCGTCCATGCCGGCTCGGCGGAGACACGTCCAGCCTACCCCGGTTAATGTCCCGCCCAGCAGCGACCACTGCGCGGGCTGTGGCCGCCGGCTCCGGCAGACTCATCAAGACCACCTGGCCCGCCAGCGACCCCGGCGGGAAAGCGGGGCCACGGCTACCCGGGAGCCTACCTACGGCCGGGAGGAGCCATCCCCCGCGGGCCGCCGCGCCCGATGGCGCCTGCCCGCCCTTATTCGCAGCGCGGCTGAGGGGGGCCGGAGCCGGTCAGCGAGGGGGAAGGAACCAGGTCCTCGCATATAGAGTACGGAAGGCCTTCTGGCATGTCTGAGAGCACCCGAAACACCGTGAGCTCCTGTGAGGAGCAGGCTTAAATGTCGCTGATAACGCACGTTAGAAACCCAGCTGCAACAGAATTGGGTAGTTTAATACGAATGAGATGAACCTTGTTACCTTTCCTTGTGGGCTGGCAGCAAGGCAGATTCGTTGTTTCTTTTATGTGCACTGGCCACAGTTGTTCGGCAGTGCTTCTCATTCTCCATAGCACAGTGGCTGCAAGAAGTAAGTGGTGCTTCCTGACTTTTAGGTCCTGTATCCTGCGTCCTTTCAGTGCTTAACAATTCTTAGAGAAAAGAATGTTCCTAACAGTGGTACCAGGCAGTTGGTGATCTCACACCACGGCAAGTGTTGTCATCTGCCCAGGTAACATTTAAACCAGCTCTGTATGCTTGCAGGTGTCTACATGAGATGAAGGACAGGTGTGAACCAAGCTTAGTGACTTCCTTCTCGCACTCAGTGGATGGAGCGACTCGTGCTGTAGCTTGGGTCGCGATGATTTCAGAAGCTAGACCCTCTGCTCTTGCATCTTTGTACAGCCTTCCCGACCACAAGTGAAGTGCAGCTGGCTGTGAGTACAAGTTGTGTGCCTGCAAACAGTAAAGACAGTTCTTGCCGGAAGAATGTGATTTGCTTAATTGTGTTCGGCCGCACCAGGACAGAACATCCGTCATCCTTGTCTTGTTGCTGGCTCAGTATCTCACTGCTGGCATGGCACCGTTCTACATGTGTCCTGTCTTTGTTTCAGAGTTCCCTCCAGCATCAAAGGTACTGCTTCTACAAATGCTTTCACCTGAGAGTAGTTTCATTATGCTAAATGATTGTAACCTGAAACACATGTGCCAGCATTTTGGAGGCAGTATAATGAAGGTTATCACTGCACCTGGTATAGCCACCAAATGCAATGAGATGTTATTGCGGCTAAACCGGCATTTAACTTGTTAGCAGCATTCATCTGACAAAATACAACTCTGATTTTAGATGGAATGGGACCTCTTCAATATTAGATTAAAGTGCAAAGATAAAAATCACTAACTGATTTAGAGGTTTCTGCTTCTGAGCAATGTTGTGTTTATTGACTGAACTCAGGTCTTAATGTCAGCTTTTTCTAGCTTTGTGAAGGAGAGTAAGAACTGTGAAGAATACTTTCCTTTAGGAGAGACCAGCAAAGATCTTCAGGGCTGTGAGTTTGTGGTTGTTTTTCTTTTTTTTTTTTGGAGCTACCTATCTATTTATGAATGTCATTTGACTTTCTGACATAAACCATTAATTTTTCAGACTCTCAACAAAACTTTTTAAATGTAGCTCATGCTGTATTTCATCTTTGTTCTTACCACAAAAAGAAATGAGTGTAATTGCCCTCTGAAGGCTGTCTTTCATTTTTTTCTACAGAAATACTGAATTCCTTCTGTTGACATACACTATGTATCAATTTCCACAGGTTCCTGTGGAAGCTGATGGTTTCTTCACGCTTCAATTTACAGCCAGCTGTTCAAGATACACTGGTGTCTCTCAGTGGTCCTATTCTGTGGACCTTCTTTGGGGGTTCTTCTAGAAAAGTATGGGGATTTGGTTGACAAACTCTGCTTTTATTTCTGCTTTAATAGTGATTTTCTGGAAATTCAGGTTATGCACATTAGATAATGCACAGAGAGATCCTGACTCATAATTAAAACCTTAATAGGATGCAGTGGGTACTCTATCAACTTGATTCTTGGCTCCTGAAGGTGCAGTTATAAGCGATACTGTACTATTAAGTTTGCACAAACCAAGGGAGATGTTAATCAGTTCCAAAAATCATGAAGCAATTCAGCAGATTTGTTTATGGATTTTGGTAGTGGAATGGTACTGGTATAAAAACTACTGAAAAATCAAGGCCTACCTGAAACGTAAGAAGTTAAAGTAAACAGAGCGTAAGCGCATAGAAGCATAAGCTGATTTTTAAATGTTCCTAAGCATACAAAAAACCTGACAATAGGAAATAAAGGCTGTGACAGGAAGAAGTTAACCTTTGAGCTGCCTAGTTATACAGTATAGAAGTGCTGTCAGTCATAACAGTGGCCTTGAAGTTTCTCACCTGTCTCAACAGATGAGACAGTTAACAAGAACACATGGAATTTAACATAGAAACCACCTTGTGAGTCTCTAATGAACAATATGCCAGCTAGCTTTTGAGAGCAGAAGTTGAAAGGGTAAAGAATTCCTTACTTTCAAGTATTTTAATAAGATGACTTCTGACTAAAAATAGCAGTATGTATTGCCTGCCTCCTCATGATACACATGATGCAAAGATGAAGCTGACATGGATATGGGATGCCTCAGGCTGGCACTGGGCACCACTGAAAAGAATCTGGCATCATCCTCCTGGCACTCACCTTTGAGATATTGATATACATTAATGAGATACCCTCTCAGTCTTCTCTTGATTTAACAAGCTTAGCTGCCACAGTCCCTCCTCATTAGAGATGCTCCAGACCCCTGATTATCCTTGGGGCTACTGGACACCCCCCCCGTTAGCTCCTTGTACTGAGGAGCCCAAGGCTGGACACTACTCCAGATGTGGCCTCATTAGGGTTAAATTAAAGGGGGAGGATCACCTTGACCTGCTGGCCACACTCCCCCCAGGGCACCCCAGGATACTCGTGGCCCTCCTGACCACAAGCGCACACTGCCAGCTCACAGTTATCACTTGTTTTCATTTGAGGTAGGCCTTTGCTTTTTTTTTTTAGGTAGGAACCAGATTCAGTTGGTCTAGGGGGAAAAAAGTGTAGGCAGACAGTAGTTTGGACCATAGATTTAAAAGACAATCTCATTATTGCATCCTGTCTTACTGATATGGTGGACTGGAATTCCATCTTCTGTAGGTCATCCTTGATATATTAATGATAGCTAACACCACTATGGAATGTGTAGCAGCAGCCACTTCAGGGCTGGTGTTAATGCCCTAAAGAAGGTTAAGGTATGGATGGTTAAAGCAAGCTTTCTTCACTGTCTCTAATAAGTATAGCTATGTGTACTTAGTATTCACTTAGAGAGGAAATTTATATAGAAAAAATAATGAAAATACTGAACATATATTCAGTAAATATTGAATTACATTTGAGATGAAAACCTAAGTAACAAGTTTATTTTAACTGGAGAAGTGCATGAGTTTATTAAGACTGAAAGCAACTGTTTTTTTAATCCAGCTAAAATAATTGATATAAATAGGCTGTAATAAGCTATGCTAGATACACCATAAATGGAAATTAAAGGCAGAATGTTACAGAGAAAGAAAGCTGGAGATGTGAAGATAACCAATTCTTCAAATATATTAAATGCAAGAAGGCTACACATTGCTTTCTTTGGTGTATTGATTCTTATACTTGATCTTGCATTGACTGAATGCAAACACTTTAACAAAGAAACAGTATTTTACAGTTGAAGGCATATCCTCAAATAGACAGGTTCTGCACAAAAGCAGGACTGCATGTAAACTGGACTTAAAACCAGAGAGTTCTAAAAAAGAACAAAGTCCCCGGTACATATTTTGACTTTATCTACAGTGGCTAAATATCTCAGTGTTTTCTATAAGTGTGCAAAATGGTGCATGCAATACCACGTCAGCTATCAGATTAAGAGCAGCAGGAAAGTGCCACTTCATTGCATATACCTAGTCATGGTTATTTTGTACAGGGCATGTACCAACACATAGAAAAATCTTTGTCAAAAGTCACTGTTATACTTTGAGTGGGATGCAGAGTAAAAACAAAATCACTTCAGATGGCTTATTGGGACACTTGTTCAGAAGAGAGGTGACCTTTGTGAAACAGATTCTTCAGCTTGATGCCTCTTAAGGTGGGGGAAGTCATCACAGTGGCTTCCAATAACTTTGCTTAAGTCCAGTGGATTTTCTAAGTGTTGTCAAGGACTCTTTAACAGTATGCTGAGACAGAGTTAATTTTAGGTACAATGAAATGTTTGCCTATCTAAAAACCAGTAGACTTGCACGATCAAATAGGTAAATTGTTCTAAGTGGCAATTACACTATGGAGATCAATACCATCAAGATATCAGGAGGATTTTCAAATGAAAAACTCTCAACTCTGTTGTGCTTTGCACTTAGCACCTTCCTTCTCAGGAACTCAAAGCTCTTAGTATGCTAACACTAGCGAATTTAGCCTCACAATATCCAGTGAGGTAGGTAAGTTTACCCCCATTTCACAGATAGGAAAAATGACGCAGAATTCTGAAGTGACTTGCCCAAGGTCCTGCAACTTGTCAGTGGCAAAACCAGGAATGTATTTTCAGAGGTCCAGATCCCAGACCTCTGTCCAATTGAAGTCCCTCCCTGCTACCACCAAAGCAAGCAATACATACAACTTTTTTAACTCCTACTGCTGCCATAGTCCTGGTGACACAGAGGAAGTGAATGTTTTCTCCTGATTGAATTCCCACTTTCTTTGGCAAAAAGCACCTGATTCTGTCAAAGTGCTGTATTATGCTCTTCGCAGAGGCGTTTCTTCTGAGGCACAATAGAAAAAAGATGGCTTCCCCATGGCAGGGACACTGTACAGGTCCAAACAGAGTCTTATTTCTTGCAGAAGACCTGCTGCTTGGCATTCTTCACACGTTGTTCCTCCTTCAGGTTCTTCTGCCGTGCATGTTTGCTGGAGATGAGTTCCACATGTTCCGAAGGGAACCAGCCTCTCTCCCGGTCTGAGAGCTTTACTCCTTCTATCCATCCTACAGTGAGGGGAAAAGTACAACATGAGGCAAGAGTTAAAAATTTTTTTCATTCTTCCCAAAAAGCCCCCTCCAACAAGGCCCTAACATCAAAGAAAGAGACCCCCTTTCACCTTCCAAATAAAGTGCCTTAATGAAAATGAAGACTCTCTTTTAATTCTGAACCAGTCAGGAAGGAGGGGCTTCTTCTGAAATCTGATTTTGTTGTTAAAGGTTTACACTACTAGAGTAACTTCCAACCCATAATTTAGGATATCTATTGTTCATTCTGCTCACCATCATTGCTGTACTGCATAACCATGATGATATCTGCTTTTTCCAAAGCCAGCTCATCATTTTCCCGAGCCTTGTAAGTCTTTATGCATTGAACCTGTGGTGCATCTAAAAGGGAAGAAAGATCATAATCATATACTAGAAAACAACAGTAAACGTGTGTGCATCAGCTCCAGAGCAGGTAGGGTACAAGAGACTGCCTAAACACTAAAAAGCAGAGAATTGTAAGGGAGGTTACAGGTCTTCTATCTAGTAGAGAGTAAACCCGGCTAAAATAAGTGACAGAACCTGGCACTGACAGAAAATCCATGAGTATCTTCTTTATTTATAAAAAAGCAAGTAATCTGCTTTGGAATCATTCTGGGATGTTCCACCTTGCAGTGACTCCAGCCCACCCCCATCGCTGTAGCAGCAGAGCAGTATTACCAGGGCATTCCAGGAGGTCCAGTTCTCCTCGTGGAGGAGCCAAAGCAGAGATCCACCTTAGCTTCTCACTGCTGGAAAACATCACCAGAGAGGTGTCAGGATTCAGTGTGATGGATAACAGACTGATGACTTGAATGGGTGTATGTGCATACAGGTTTGCCTACAGGAGGGGTCAGGGAGGGGGAACGTAAGGGAAGCCAAGAAAATGGAAGTGGAGAAGGGAGATGGGAAAAGGCAAAACCATTTTTGAAGGCTGATGTTATGACATAAGATGGTAGTACTACATGAACAGCCTCGATAAGAGAGGAGCATGCGGTTCACTAGGGGCTTCTTATGGGAGGAGATTGTTTTTTCAACTCCTCTGGTCAGCAGCTGTACTTGATATTTCAGCATTGGAGTAGCTGAGGGACAACCGTCAGGCTCCTAGGAGGTGTCTGGCTATGGTAATGGGATATACTGAGGGTAACCTTGAGCTCTTACTGTGTCTCTGTACGAAACAAAAACTCCACTCTCTTTCCCTGGTAATTCTGAAGTAGAAAGAGACGGAAAACATTTTTGTTTGTCCCATGCAGTTTCATCTCGCACTTCTCCCCACGCACATCTGAGAAAGCGGCATGATCAAACACAACAAAACGTCCACCCCTGCAGGTAAAGAAGAGGAACAAAGCAAGAGGTTTTAAAGTGATGAGAATTACAAAGTGAGTTCATGTTGTTTTCTGATGTTAGGAAAGCAAAAAGCTTTTAATGAATCTTCATCTTCTCAGGCCTTAAGCTTTGTTCTTCCTAGAAGTCTCAGAAGGCCAGAGAAGAGAGAAAGAACTTAATGAAAAGGGTAGAAACACCAAGCTCTGTCCAGTCAGATTTTTTTCTTTTATAGCTTACAGCTTAAAAATAAAAACTACCCTCATAAACCCCAACATTACCAACCACTCTTTTATTTTCTTCACAAACCAGTGATTTGCACATTCACTAGTCTTCATACTGTCTTTCAGGAAGCAATTTTTTACCAAGAAAACTAGAATAAATGTTTATTATTAAAGTGTTCCATATTATATTCTGCCTTTTCATCCCTATAAGTGTTGCACTTGCAATAGGGACCAGAAGATATCTTATTAGTATGTTGTAATTAGGAGTTGGTACTATCACTTTCCACATACTTGTGTGATACTCACATAATGTAGGGTAAGGAGAATGAGCTGACAAACTGCCACTTGCTGGCAGGCAGAGGGAAAGGACTCTCATCAAAGCACAGAGCCAGAAAGAGACAGGTATTTTAGAAGGGGCAGGAAGAATTGTGTTGAAGCACTCACTCCTTGGGCCGAGACAGGAGCAGACAGTCATTGAAAAGATGTAGGTAGATGGGACGCGTGGTGACTTTCCATTTTGGACTCAGGGTGTTGAAGTCTAGTGCTGTCAACTCGCCACACTTCACAAGCCGCCTGGACTGCGAGATGAGTGGGAATATCTGCAAGGCAGCAATAAACATTTATGTCAAGCATGTACAAGGAAGCCTGTATCCATGAGTTTTAGATTTGCATTTTCGCCTTTCTCTACAGGAAGTGTTCTTTCACCCCTCCAGCTAGACAGGTATAAGTCATGGTAGGCACCTTCAGCTGAAGGCTGACATGAACAATTGGGCAAAGAGCTGACCTGTGTACGATATTCTGGTTCAACAGTTCTGTGTGTATTGGAGAGGGGAACAAAAAGTCAGAGCAAGTGAATTTGTGAGGAAAGAGAAAATAAACCAGGATAGAGCAAGGCCCAGGATGAGCTCACCTTGCACTCAAATTCAATCTTCTGGCTGAGGTAGATCAGCTCTTCAGTGCTTTTCATGCGCTGGACATTTTCATTGCAATCCTTGATGAGCTGCAGAGGAAAACAGTCAGTGAGGTGAGGAACAGAACTGCCTGGTGGGATCAGTACTACTCCTAGGAGCCTATCAAGGGTCAACAAAAGTGACAATTCCTTAGGCATCCTCCTGTAAAAAAGTATTTTTCCAGGCAAGCATACTTAACTGCTTCATACCTTCTTTCTTACAGAAGGCATTCTTTAGATGAAGTCTCTGTAGTAAGTTTTAACTGGGATACTGGGGGGAATATGATAGACATCTCTCAGGTGAAAAAGACTGAATTGCTGGTCATTTGGAAGCAGCTCTTACTAGGTGCTCCACTGTAAAAACAGGAGGCCAGTTAAGACAGACATCAGCCCTGATTTTTCATAACCCAGAGCTTGTTGCCAGTACCTCTGAGGACAGGACACAGTGGAACAGAGGTACTTCAGCCTAGAAGCTGCCTACACAGCCATCCTGAGGTGTAGCTACATAACAGCAACACTGGCTTGAACACACCCAGAGTCTAAGGATTTCAGCATAGGACATCTTGCCCACCCATCTCAGACTGCAGTGTATGCTGAGTATAGTGGGACAATCTGGTTAGGTATACTGTGCTTAATGCACCCCAGGATACCGTTGGCCCTTTTGGCTACCAGGGCATGCTGTGACTCATCCTGAGGATATCATCAACCAATAACCCTGGATCCCTTTCTCCTGGGCTGCAAAATGGGTTGACTGCCTTACCTTTTCAAGTGCATCATATGCCTGTGTTGCTTGTACTTCCTCCCCAGATCCAGGCCGAGTTCTCTTCAGGATATTCTGTGTGAGAAAAGATGTTTCTCATAATGGAAGCAGGAAAAGCTGGACATGTGTATCTGGGAGGGGTAGGCGAAACATGCCAGCCTCAAAGGAAATTAAAGCAGTGGTAGGTGATGAGATATGGAGATAGGAAGGCTAGAAATCTGAGATGTAGAATGTCACTGATGAGCTGCATTGAACATGACATCCCTAAAAATCTACATCATATTTACTATCATGTACAAGTTACATAGCACAGGAAGCAACCACTAACCCAAGCGCTAACAGCCTTATGAACAGAACTGTTCTTTGCTTGATACTCCTTTTCTCCTGTTAAAATAGGACTCAAATAATCAAAAAAGTATTTCAGAGAAAGAGATCAAAACTAATTCATTAGGGATTTGCAGGTTCTTTGTCTGGAAGGCTCCTATCAGCCAATGTTGTCGGCAAAGAGTAGAGAAAGGCTGCCTTCCCCTTCCAGAGAGCAGCCAAGGAACCCTTGCTTTGTTTTCCTAGCAGGAAGGAAAAAAAATCAATACAACGTAAATCAAATGTTCTGAGTAGACTCCATAAATTATTTCTTGGCGTACAACTGATGTAGTGTTGCAACACAATTCATAACCAGTATACAAACTGCAATGTCTCACACAGGCTATCATATTCAACTCATGGTGCTAGTCTAACGCACAACGAGCATAAATATGATGACAAATGGGTTTGTTTTTGCAAAGGCATATTCATAATACACACAATAGAGTGGCTTTAGAGCATCTTGCCAAACTTGTCACAGATGCAACGTGAGGGGCTATATGCAGTCCTTACACCCCATGCTTGGATTTTAAAACTTAAAGAAGGGTCATCTTGAGAGAAACTGTGGGAAAGCAGAGAACCACTGCAGTTACCTGTAGGAGGAGTTTGAGTCGAGTGATGCGCTGGAAAGGGAGGATGAGGAAGGATTTTAGTGAGAGGCGCTGGCACACTGGATCACTTTCCAGCCTCTCCAGGACTTGCTGGAACCCTGCGTTTCCATTTCTGTGGGAGTGGTAAAGAAAGAAGACATCCAGGCATCAGAGCAAGTAAGTTAAGTCTTCCTACTATGATACTTCAGTGAGTGTTGGAGTACTCCTAACAAGTCAGATTTTGTCCCTGGGGCAAGAGATGTTAAGAAGTTGCACTACTGCTAGTGAAGAGCAAGTATGGGTTTCTAACAGCTATAGGACAGCAGTACAACTGTTACTATACCTTTTCTCTTTCTGCCACAGCCCTCTGGAATAAGACCCAGAAGTAACAGCTATATTTCAATTCCCCTCTATTAGTATGGCACCTTTCAGAGAGACAGTGGTGGTTTGTATCCTTTCCTTACACTGAACGGCCCACCTCCAGGGGTTGTGTTCAGGGTCTGGAACCAGCTGCTTTCCCTCTCTTGCTACTCCTGAGAGGAGTTGCCTTTTCCCTTAATGTCTCTCTTACCCCTTTAGACACAGCCACTGCCACCCAGTTTTCCATATTGGGCTGTAACACATTTTTATCTGCTAATGATATGAGAGTAGCACCAGCCACCAGAATAGCCAACTACATATCATTGAGAAGATGGGGAAGAAGTTTGTAGGCCCAGTAGAAGTTGTCAGACAATACCTTGGAGATCCCTTCTGTGTGGAACTAAGCCTTCCATGACTGGAAAATATTGTGAGACTACATCTTTCCCTGTCAGCGTCACCCAGAGATGGTCCCTGAATAGCCTGTTTGGAGCAGTGTCTCCTCCTAGAATTACCATAGTTTCATTGGGATTGGGTTGTTATGAAAGGAAGCAGCGCAAGGAAACCTTTTCCAGGGCTGGGCCCATGCCTGATGAATGTTTGATTGTGCCACTGGGTACAGAAGAGGAGGGCAAGAGATGTTCCATTTCACAATCCAGAGCAAGAGAGACTGATGGTGTTCTCTGGCCCCATTTTAAAGACTCCTGGATAGCCACTTTAAACTTTTTGGCAGCAGCCATATTTTTCTTAATGATAGTTAAGTTTGGAAGTTTCACTTTATCACTTTCTGGTTCTTACTAGTCTGAAAACCACAGCCTGAAAACCATTATCCTCGACAGTCTTCAGTAGAAGGTAGACAGCGGAATAGGCTGCGATAGAATCAGGTATTAATCTTTCCCTTTCCAATACTATGGGAGAAGAGCCTGAAGCAGCTCTGTCCTATTGTCCCACATACTACTGAATTGAAGAAGGTTCCTGCCTGTTCTGTGGGTGTAGTAAAAGCAATGGCAAACAGCCTGTGGTCACTTGCATTCCCCATCATTTGAAAGAGTGGATATTTGAGGTACAGCAAGGAAGTGGGAGCGGAGAAAAGTGCAACAAATGAGAAAACTCACAGTAACCGCTGGAAGGTCTGCTCCTGGTATGTCTGGTTTGTTACATATGGTAGATACACCCTGCGGAACTCGGGGGCATGCTTCAGAGCCACATCACAAACATGGAAGGTGAACATGTCCTCTTCAAATTTCTCCTCCAAGTCAAAGAGGAAACTGCAGCACATGGTTGCAGTGACATAAAAGGGGAGGGAAATACCAGTGTCATTCAGTAAAGCAGGAATGGCTTCAGTCCTCCAAAATCCTGACAGCCCGCATATAAGCACAAGACAGCTCTTTACGTCTAGAGAGAGCATACTGCCTGTACCATGACAATTTAAGGTTAGATAGCAAGGAAGAAGCAGAGCAAAAGACCTCTGCTCTTAAGAGGTCACACGTCTAAAGAAATTGTCAGGCAACAACTGAAAATTAAGATATCACCAGAATAATCCCACTAGTAGAAATGGAAAAGATAACAGCAAACCTTATTAGCTTAGCAATATGTGTAGCCAAGCCTCGCAGGAGAAAAGCAGAACAGAATCCTACAACATACAGGATTCCTTGCATGTGGGGTCATGTCGACATTTTACGGCTTATGCTCAATTGAGTCACATTAGGTTCTGTCAAGTGATGGCTGTAACTTACGTCTTTTTTTTTCTCCCCTCTTTTTAATTCTTCGGTCAGGGCTTGTGCAGCTGCTTCTTTTGTCATGTATTTGTCAGGAGCTGCATTTGGTTTGGACTGAGGTCTAGTTAGGCAAGTTTAGTTGTAGTTGAGGCCAATAGCACATGGCTACAGTAGCAGTTTGGACATTTTGATCTCCCGCAATGAGCTCTATGCACAACTGCATCATAATATGCAGAACCTAACACCAAGATTTATATTGCCCTGTCACCTAAAGAGGTGAACATTCCTTGCAGGGCATCGTTGATATGCAATTATGTGTTACAAGTGTGCATCTACCTTTAAGGCCAGTGAACACGTGGAACAGGAGCGAGAGGTATTACTGATGGACATGATGGGCTGTGTCAGCGCTTCATGGAGGGTGCTAGTCCTGGAAGTAAAGGGCCACATCTCACCTGGCACTGACATCGCGTACATCCTGAAGGCGGGAGAAGAGCCACTGACGCTCTTGGTTAGTGAGCATTGCCTGGAGCTCTGCTGACCGCTGGAAGTGGTCCACTGCCACGTTTAAACTGCGCAGGTACGAAGCCTCAGACATTATCAACTCAAACTTGGCCTTGAGAGAGAAAATCAGGGAGAACAGCATCAGCAGGCTACATGAGTCTGTGAGGAATCTTACAGAGAGGAGACAGGGGCAAAGCAAGAAAACCTCCAGTGCACGATGTAAGTAGTGAGTAATTACAGAAGAGAGGCTTTACAAGCATGCCATTATATATAGTCTGTCTTTCTTTAGAAGACAGACTTGTGGTGTGACTTAAAAGAAATACAGCTACCTCCTCTCATTTTGCTTTTTATTTCCTCCCCCAACTCTACTTTACTAGGTTTCCACAGATTCTCCACCATCTGCATCACCCACGCTTTTTTCCTTCCTCATGTTTCCCATGCGGGTTTTTTGCCGTTCTCTGGGTCCTTCCATCCACTTCTCAGTTCCTCTAATTTTCCTTACCCAGTTTCAACATGTATCATTTTGCTGAACCCATCATCTTCCTGTTTTCTCTCAGCCCTGCAGCTCATACAGGTCAATTCAGTAAACTCACACTCTACCACAAAAATTACAAATCACTGTGTTTTTTTTAGCATCTCTCATAAGCTTGTGTGTGTAGAATGATGGAGGTCTTCCACTTTAATATTCTCCTTTGCATTTAACATGCTCAACATTCCTTTTTTTATCTCATTCCAATTCCCCATGTCTGTTTTCAAGAAATTACTGATATAATCCAGAGTCATTCAATACTTTTCTCTACTATTCTGAACTTCAGCACCATACTACTCCACAAACACTGGTACCACATCCTCATACAGCTTACATGGGTAGAGGTGACCTCTGCATTCAACCACCTTCATTCCCACCTCAGAATATTTGCTCCGCACTTTAAGCCCCAGCTTCTGGGCACTCTTTTCTTCACTATAGACCACCCATCTACCTTGTGAGATGTGTCCATTACCTCTTGCAGCTTCTGCTCGTCACGGGACATATTGAGAAGCATTCTGCTGCCCCGTATCATGGGGATGTCCTGCCAGAGGGACGCATTAGATGAGACTGACAGACGTTGCAAATATGAGTCCTGGGGAGACAGCACTTTCCTCCGTAGCCGTGGGGAACTTGGAAAACTTGACTCTATATCCTCTGAGAAAGAATCCACTCTCTTCTGGCTTTGAATGGCCTTGTTCAGGACCACATCACTGTACTCCTGATACAGCAATCTTGCTGTGAATAGAGGCATATACATTCATAATTCTTATAACAGATACTCAACCCTCTGCTTTGATCTGGAGAAAACTCTGTTACTGTCTCATATTAGGATAACTGAATACGAGACCACATGCACCTGCTATAACCTCCCTGAGTGTACTGCAGGACTCTGGTTTCACTGCCTCCGCTGACCACCACTCTCTCACACTCTCTCCTTCCTATCATGCGGCAGGAGCCCCTCTCCTTTATGCTCACTCCAAGGGTGAGAGTTGATGGAGGAATCTGCCACAGCATTTCAGGCAGGAGATACTTACAGGAGTTGATCAGTTTGGAGTGCCGGCGTTTGAAGTTCTCCACTGCATCTGCAGGTTTCTTCTCTCTATCAGAGAACAGGGATTTGGAAGCAAAGAGCGAATGAAGATCACAGCACCACAGATGGCTTATCCAAATCTTAGTAACACATCTGTCACAGCAAGAACCTCTCTTTCCAACAACCTCAAGCCCCATGTGCTTTACTTAACAAAGCTTGGCTTAATGGAAATACTGCCCTAAAGGGACAGAAATACTTCTGCTGCAATGGGTTCCTCACCCAGAGGGCACAAACTGAAACATAGGCCTATGTCATTTTATTATAGTTTTCTGCTCCTTATTATCATCTTCAGTCCTTCAGGAACAATGGAGAGCATCAGGTGTCTGTGCTACACAGGGGAGGGGCAAACTCTAAGGGGTCCTTGAGAGACTTACCGCAATATAACTGTCTCTGTACTGACCGGTGGCTCCCTGTGTGACTTGTGAGCTTCTTCCTCTGAAGGAACAGAAGGAATTTCTGCATATAAAGCAAGTAGAAAGAGAACACGTTAAGTCTGTTTTTAGAGTCAAGCTATAACCCAAATGATATAGAGATACCACTCATCTACACACCACCTAAGTGGTGGTCAGACTGGAGTAATGGTACCCTCCTGAACTTTATTTCTGGGTCAGAAACATCCCAGTTTTAATAATCCTTAACATTATTTACACTTTGCATTTGTTACTTAGCCACATTTACTCTGCATATAAATAAAAAGGCTGCCACTTTCAGCAGTGAAAGTAACTCTACGAACTTCCTTTTCCAGTTGCCCAAGTGAAGACGCTGCTGCAAGCCTTATCATCAGGTGCTGCCTTTCTTTCCCCTTTCAACACTTCTGGCCACATATCAGAGAATCAATGGACCCAAAGTCATTACTCATATCTGAGTCTTGGACTTCCTTTTGTGGAAGTAGAGCCCCCCAAAACTCTTAGTGACTTCTGGGGCAGAAATACTGGACATCTAACAAAGTCGCTCCTGTGAAGAGTCTCACAAGGGATGCAGCCTAGGACTGAATGCTGCAATCCAGTTCTCAGGTTTATGTACTATGTGAGCATTCGCAAACTGCTGCTTGAGTGATCTTCTGTTTATGCAACATGTGGATAGTGTGGATTTTTCTTTTGCTTTGTGATGGACTTAATTCAATAAGATGTGAAGAGATTCTACATAAAATTCATTGGAAGCAGGAGGAGGAAAAAAGCTCAAAGACTGAGCTGTAAGTATGGGTCAGGGGAGAGACAGTACTGTTGCCCTGAACATTTTAAAATTTGGAACTAAAAGTTTACAGGTCAAACACATGAACAAATCTTGATTCAAGTGCTGCCAAATTTTTAACACCCCTCACGCTCCCCTCCTTTTCCTCTGTGCCAAAAATCCAGCATGTTGTACAGCTTAGAAAATAAGCTAAGTAAAAGCTCAGATGAAGCAAGCATATTTAAAGCTTTTGAAAGGTATAATAAAGAACAGACACACATCATGACAGCAAGTACTGTCTCAATAAGCTGCAATACAGAAGATGCACGCTGCCATTTGTGACGTTGGTCATTTGCCTTCTATGCAAGTTGGGGCCTTGGATATGACAGATTCGTGTTCTTATCTGTAACCTCAAAACCTATGTTCTCAAGAAGAACATCTCTTTCAGAAAGTCAGATTGAAACCTCAAGGTGCCCGATGCAAAATAAAGGGAGGTAGCAAATAAAGAAGGCACTAAAACGTGGTGACAGACACAGGCTACTGAGGGTGTGTACATGCATTTTCTCTACTGCTTGGAAACAGGCTGCTACAAGTGCAGCAAAACGCAACGGCCATGTGATGGCAGCAAAGATGATAAGCAGAGGCTCTGAACCGAGCCCTACCAAGAAACCCATTCCTGCAGATAGGTGAAAATAACCCATGTTACTGGGTAAGGGTGACAGATCACAAAACAGAGAGATGGGACAAGAGAAGAAACTGGATGCAACATTGACGGGTGAGGGACTGGTGAAGTGTGATAAGCTCTCTGTTGCATGTTTCAGAGCTAAACGAAGGGAATGAGCCCCACAGTTAAGCCCTATTTGAGAACAAGCAGGATACACTGGTTACAGCATAGCAGAGAGGAGCCAGGGGAGAGCTGGGATGGGGGAGCTTGAGACAGTACAGCAAGGGGGCTATAAGAGTATTAAGGCACAAGAGCAATGCTGAGCTCTCGGCTCTCATGCCTCTCTATCATATTGCCTATTTAATGTAAACCTACATTTCTGCTATCTGCAGTAAGTCTGGGGAGCATGGGGAGGGAAATGGAGGAGAGGACTCACCCTGTAAGATGTCTGGTGGTACTGACATCCTCTTCAGGCCCTGACGGTGCCAGTCCTTGCTTTTTACTCGGCGTTTAATTGGGTTTTCTTGATGGGCTGCTGGCTCCTGTGCAACAACCCCAATCGTTTTTTTGTCGGGCCAACTTGATGATTTTTCCAAGGGTGAATGCCTGGGCACTTCCTCCTTTGGCTGAGCTACCAGGTGGTGTCCTCCTCCTTCCAGCCTTTGTTTGACCCTCCTCTCACCTTCCATTTTCTCTGTGATTGCTAATGGAGCTTGGATGCTCTTTGTGTCCATACTAAAGATGCCTGCCTGTTGTTCCCATAGCAGATCCCCAGAGATGTCCTCCTCTTGGCAGGTCCTTCTGGTGGTTGGTGGTGATGGAGGGCTGAGCTGGAGGAAGTGGATTGGATTGGTGAATGCTAACATTGGAAGTGGCTGTGCAGAGTTTCTGTTCTTGGAGGCTGTGGATGTTATCAGGCCTTCCAGCGAGGGCCATGAAGGGTGGTCAGGTGGGGATTTTCCACACTGCATATCCATGTGCTGGTCCACTGTTTCAGGGCTGGTGTCAGAGCATCCAGCCAACGCTTCATTTCCAACAGCAGAAAAGCTTTTGGCTAACAAACTGACCCCTGAGTCATCAGAAGTCTCTGTATCATGGGTACCTGAATCACCAAGCTCCCACTCTCTAGTCAATGGAACAAGGTCATCCTCTGCTACATGTTCCCCATCAGAAGCAGAGGCCACAGTGCTGGAATCAGACACACAGGTGGCAGCCCGTACAGAATGGCTTATAGCAGGGTGAATGGATACTAACTTATTATCCTCCACACCACAGCTGAGATGTGGCACAGAGTAGATTACAGGAGCGAGTGGCTGGTAACTTTCAAGGGCTGGAGGTTGAGTAAGGTGATTTGCATCAAATGCAGGGGCCTGAGTTTGATGGGGACTTTGGACAATGGAGGGAGGATGAACAAGCTGTTTGGCATCAGTCTCAGATACCAGAGGTAGGCTTGAGTGGGACACATGGGACAGAGGTTGTTCTGCCTGGTTCATTGCATGGACCGTATCTTCTTCAGAAGGCCAAGTGAGGTTGCCCAGGACTCTGGAGATTCTGGATCCAGGCTCTTCTTGGTTTACACTGCAGTCAGACTGATCAAGTAAAGGCATTTGTTGATCCATATTTGCTCCCATTTTTTTTTCTTGGATAATGACACTTTTTTCTGGGGGGTTTTGCTGAACTGTCCCTGGGTGGTTCAGGGGAGTGGAAGTCCTGCCTAGCGTTTGGAGTGGTTCCAAAGGCCCTGCAATGATATCCAGAGTCCTCCTACCCTCAGGAGGGATTCCCTCTAGAGGAAGACATCTCGTGCACATTACAGAGAAAGAAGATGGGCCACTAAGGTCTTTGCGAAAGCCTTCCTCAGAAGTAAGGAGTTGATGTGAAGCATCAGCCTCTCCTGGATCAGTACTCCCAATAGCAGTTTCTTCCCCTGATGTTGGGTCCCGCACTTGTACAGAAGTGGCCTCTGGCTTCTCCACTGAGTCTAGCAGTTTGTCCATGTTAGAGCCAGGATGGTCCTCAGGGGTCACATAGGCAGTTCCACTACCACCCTGTTCCTGCTGGCCAGATGTTGAAACCACAGAGGTGAGCTCTGAGGGTAAAGCTGGAATGAAGCTCTGGAGCTCAGCTTTTCCCAAATTTTCTGTAATAGGATAAGGATCTGCGGGATCAGGCAGCTCTAAATTCTTGGTACCAGAGGAAGGGTGTGCTGTAACAGAAGCCTCTGTGTCTTCTGTGCTAGAAGATGCTGCCACTCCTCCATGGGGTGGTGCATCTCTTTTCTCAAACCTATGGACAGCCTTTCCATGCCCATCACTGTATTCATCCTCCTTACCCAGTCTTGTCCTGTCATCCCAGTCAGCTTCTCCAACATCCTGACCACCAATGGAAAAGCGGCCAGAGTCTTCCAGGTCTTCTGCATGGTCAGAGATGTAGCATGTGTGTGGAGGCACCATTGGAGTTTCATCCCTTAGGTTCAGGTTATTTGAGGACAGAGGGCTAACAGCAGGTGGCTGAGATCCAGAACCTGCTTCTGCAACATGAGCTTTCAGCAGTACATCACCAGAATGCTGATCCCCAGAGAGAGGTTCCCCAGGAGGAAATGCTGATCCCATTTCCTCAGCCAGAAAAACATTCTCCAAACCACACAAGTCCATATTATGCCTGTGAGCAGAAGATACCTCTGACCCAAAAACTGATGACAAAGCCTCCAGTTTGAGCTCTTCCCTCTGCTGTTGTTCCTGCTTATTTTGTTCCTTGTTTTTCTGATCTTTGGACTCCAAAGATTTTCTTCCTTCTGGCAAATTCTGCTCTTTGCACTCTTTCTTCTTCTCTTCCTGCTGAAGTTCTGACACTGCCTCCTCCTGTGCTGGTTCCTTATGCTGTGAAATATTCACTTCTTCATTTTTTTCAGCCATGTCCTTTACTTGGAAGGCACTCTCTGCTGGAGAGGCTGGTCTGCCCTCTGTTTGTCTGTGATCATTTTCAAGATGAAGACATTTGGAAGCGGATGAGTTTTCTTCAGGAACCATTACTGTTCCTTGATTTCTGATGATGCTGCTATTTCTTGTTTCATCAGCTGAGATGTTTCCTTCTGCTTGTAGTGAACTTTCTTGGCTGTCACTTCTTAAGGTGGAAGACAATTGATGGGAAGAGGAAGAGGAAGACTCTCTATTCTCTTCCAAACCCTTGAGTGCTCTTACACTTTCCTGAGCATCTTCAGAAGTGTAAGGTTTAGCCATGTCCTGTACTGCTTCCTCTGAGGTAGGCTGCTCACCAGTTGCTGGTGCCACTTTTTTGCTGCTTTGCTTCTGCTCTGCACCAGCATCAATCTCCTGCAAAGAATCCATGGAGACCTTATCCAGAAATGGTTCAGCCTTATAATGCCCCTCTGAAACAGTTTTACACACCAACAAGCACTTAGGTGTCTCTCTCTGAGAGGAAGTGGCATCAGCCAAAGGAGATTTCAGATGCTGGGCCGGAGGGTCTGCACCATGAAAAGCCAGTTCTGTCTGGCACTCAGGAAACTCAGCACTGAGGTCCACAGCCTGCAGGATGGCATTGCCAGTGGCCAGCCCATCCTGGACTGTGCTGAGAAAGGAAGAGTCCTGGTTGCTTTCCAGGTCAACCAGCTCTACTTGCTGATGTTTCAGGGAACAATGCAGTCCACCCTCCTCTAAAAACATTTCTTCTTCCAATTCTGAGACTCCCTTTTGAGGCTCTGCATCACCTTGCTCTTGTTCCAGTCCTGCTGGCATTTTTTGCACAGGGTTACAGGGTCTGCCCAGCATCTCTGCTGCTTTCCCTGGAGCAGCAAGGCAGTCTTTGGGAGTGCTGAGCTCTGCTCCCTTTGCAGAGTCAGACAGGCTGGTGTTCATTTTGGCTGAGGCACAAGGGGCATGATGCTCTCTTTCAACTGCTGTAGAATCCCAAGCTTCCCCAGTGGTGCTGCTGGCTTCTGGGGGAGTGGTACCTCCCTCACTGGTTTCTTCAGACTCCATCAGTGACACATCCTCCTAAAGAAAAATGCATTTTTCTGTTACTATTACAGAATGATACAGTGCACCACATTTGCTTAAAGAGACTTTTAAAAAGAGGTACCAATGCATCTGAGAAAAAAAACAGCTAACCAAAAACATACTTAGTGGGTCATAAGAGTTGGGAAACAAATACCAAGACCAAGAGTAGGTAAACACCCAATGTAAGCTTGCAGAATAAGAACACAATCAAACTACTACTGTCTTTTTAGTTTTACATGCCAATCATAGAATAGCTAGGGTTGGAAAGAACCTTAAGACCATGTAGCTCCAACCCCCCTGCCATGGGCAGGGACACCTCACACTAAACCATGCCACCCAAGGCTCTGTCCAACCTGGCCTTGATCACTGCCAGCAATGGAGCATTCACAACTTCCCTGGGCAACCCATTTCAGTGCCTTACCACCCTTATAGTAAAGAATTTCTTCCTCACATCCAATCTAAACTTCCCCTGTTTAAGTCTGAACCCATTACCCCTTGTCCTCTCACTGCAGTCCTAAATGAAGAGTCCCTCCCCAGCTTCCCTATAGGCCCGCTTCAGATATTGGAAGGCTGCTATGAGGCCTCAACGCAGCCTTCTCTTCTCCAGAATCCAGAAAGTGATTTGGGTCAAAGAGCAGAGATGGTGACCTCTCTGAAATGGCTGCAGTGCAACCTTAATTATTAAATTATTATTAATTATTCAAGTGTTGGCAATGACTAGCTATCTCAAACTCAGAAGGGAATACTAGAAAACATTCAGAGAATGAGAAAATCAAAGTCTCCATTAAATTTTGGTGGGGCAAGGTGGATGAATACTCATGAACTCTTTTAGTGGCTAGCTGAGTCTTAAAGATCTCCGGTTTCTACAGGGAAAAGCTTATACGCTGGAGCTGATGGCCCTCTCTACAGACCTCTGTGTATGTATGTGCAACACAGAGCTTTATTGCAACTGATCACAGGAATTGATTAACAAGACATAGGTAAGTAAGAATTTGATTAACAGTAACTGGGACATATCACAAAACATGAGATATTTGAAGGCTGTTAGAGACATGGTACCTCTTGTGGATGTGGATGTATCTACAGACTTCAAAGGAAAACTACATCATCTTTTTAGTCTACTCTTTAAAGAAGGGGAGAAAAAAAAAGAAAAAAGTCATCTCAGGATTGTTGGACAGGTTCCCAAAGGATATAGTGGAATTTCCCATCCATTATTGCATTTGAAGTCAGACATGACAAAGCACTGGGAAATGTACATTGGGAAACGTCTGTGAAAAGGATGGTAGAATCTGATTCAGTGCTTTAAGCCTTCTGCCTTCTACCTGTACTATGACCAACAAACCATACCTTAAAAGACATGAGAAAGAGACAAACCTTAGTGCTTCCCCTCCCTTCTGCCTTTGGAACATCTTCTCTAGTATCCCAGCCTGTCTTCTCTACTCCTTATCCCCTGCTTATCAGAAGTGGCTCATAAATTGCTGCTTCAGGCTGCTTCACTTACAGTGGCAGTCGTACTAGAGCTTGTAATTTAGCCCTGAAGAATCTGCTGCACTTTGCAGCCACAGTCAGACTTCCTCTTGGATAAAGCTTCATCATTCTCCTCCTTCATCCTCTCTTACAGATCTCAAAGTCTCCAGACACATAGTCCTGCATCTCATGGTCAGAGAAACCATTCCACATTTCTTCAGGTAAAAGCCTGCTAGCTGTTTAGTAGCAAAGGAACTAAAAAAGGCTCAAGGCCTGGCTCAGGACCCTTCACAAACCTTGTGCAAGAAAATATTCTTTTTCTTGCCCAAAACAGAGAACCTTATCTTTCCTCCTCTGGCATTCCTAATTTCCCTATGATTTTAAAGATGGCTTTTTTCCCAGAGTTTTTGCTGTTATGGAGCATGTGTGACAATTTCAACTTAGGAGACTCACAAACCTTGAAAGGAAAGTGGATGAAACATAAATCTTTGAGATCAATACTGATTTCCTTGTGCTGAAGCGGCTCTATAATCACAGCTTTTTGTGTTTCCACACAGAAAGCAGCAAGCAGCTGTAAAGAGTTTTAAGTTCAACACACAGCATGTTTCAAAGAGATATGTCCATTCAGAAAGTTCCCACAGGGCTTCTGCCACATCTTATGCTGTCAGCTAATAGTAAACTACTTTGGTGCTGCCAAGCTGTCTTCTGAAACTGGTGAATGTGGGAAGGCACAGAACTGTCAGGAAGAAGCTCCTGCACAGAAACTGGAGAGCTTGGCAGAGCACAGAAAGCAGCAGGGTCGTAAACTTGTAGGCAGACACCTCATTCAAGACAGGATCAACTTTACTAATGTTGACCCCTCCTTTAACAAAGGCTCCATGATCACATCAGATTGCTCTCATGCTACACTGTTCTTTGCTCTTCTGGCTACCTGAGCCTCTCCTACTACCCAACTAGAAAAATACTACTTCTCACACCTGACATAGACAGCTTTCAAAAAAGGGCTCCCCAGGAGCAGAAAGACTGTTTGGGGACACTGGTGATCTTGGACGTGAGCTGATGGCTCAGAAAGGTTTACTAGTACTAAAGTCAGGATGACCTATAAAGGTCTGAACAGCAAGATCCTCAAACTCAAGCCCACATCGTGAGAGGAAGAAAAATTGCTCACTGTGCTGTTACGTATGTACACAACACTGAGTTTCCTCTAATTAAGCTCAAAGACCCAGTTTCCACTTCCCTGGCTCTGTTGCAAGGGATTTGGACAGGTGAAAGGAGAAGCTTAAAGCTGCATTTGGACCGATTCCATGATGATACTGGGAGACAGAGGGAGGTGCACAGCAGATCAACACTGGAAGCTGCCAAATGAGATTTGTCTCATCGTATTATTGCCAGGTGTTTTGCACACCTCAGGGAGCACAAGAGAGAAGCTTTGGGAAGTTTGCAGAGACAGGCAAACTTTCTGCAGAGACACTAGGAGAGGACTTACACATCCAGTCAGGGAAGCAGTTCGGCTCCTGCTTGCCCGCTGGTGCACTGCAGTGAAAGATGCAGTTGTCTCTGCAATACAGATTTTGTGGAGATGGGAGAGGAAATAGTAAAACAAGACTGACCGTGTATGACTTCACATACAGAGGAGCTACGTACAAGAGCCCAGCAGCTACGAGAAGAGACTGTCTGTGGAGTACTGCCATGCTAAGCTCCCACTGCAGGTCAGCTTGGTGCTCCATCACAGGGGGGCCCAGGAGACCCCAGGAGCTGGGTTAGCCAAAGTAAGCTTCCAACAGCATTTGCAGCATGGCCAGTAACATGATAGACAACCTACAGGAACCCATCTGGCAACTGCCAGCCTTTAGCAGGCTACACAAACTCTCCCAGAAACTTCATCTTTACCACTACTGGGGCTTATCAATCTTTCACATCTCTCTGGATCAGATGTTGAGCTTGCCATCACTCCCTTGTATGCTGACACTCTTTGTCAAATGAGGTGATCTGATGTCCCCTGTTAAGGTGAAGTTAGCCATGCTCTTCTCCCAAGAGGGCCTGGAAATCCAGGACTTCAGCTCACATGCACCTAGTCTGCAGGCGATTCTGGGTGCACAAACTCACTGCAAGCTGGAGCCGTGAGAGAGTACAGCTGGCCATGTGTCAGAATGAAAACAAAGGGGCAATGCTTGGTCATACTGCAACAGGGCACACGAGAATTCAGAAGGGAAGGATGCAGAATGTGGCCAGGTGAGGAAAACAGGACAGCAGTCAAAGCACTACTGGACAAGGCAATTCCTGCAATGATGCACACATCCATACACGGCTTTCCCAGATTACAAAAGGCAATGTCATACTTCCTTCCAGCGTGGGTAAATTCACCTGAATGGAGATGACAAACACTTCGGGTTTTAAATAGAAAGTACCTCAGCTTCCCTCCCCCACCTCCTCCAACAAACAAGAAAGGAGAAATAACAAGTGCTATCAAGCACAGACAAGCCCTTCAGCTAGCCGGGAAACAAGGCAGCACAGAATAAAGTGGAGCCTCAAGATCTTCCTCCTCCAAACCAGGGGACAGACCCAGCTTTTGGTATGACATCTCCACCCTCCCCATGCAGTACTAGGTAGCGTGGGCTGTGCTCCCCATCCCATTCGCCCTGCCCCAGGCACTGGGGAGGTCCACACACCCAGGCTGCTGTGAGCACATTCCCAGCAGAGAAAACCCTTCCCTGCATGTCACTGGAGCTGCAACAGCAGCCAGAGACACTCCATAGCCCACTGGGCTGCCCATCAGTGCACCACGCACTCCTTTCACCAACACAGCAGCAAGAGCTTCTGGCTGTGAGAGGAGAAATCCATTCACAACCTTTGGGCAGCATGGCAAAGGGCACTGATCTTCTTATGAAAACAAAGACCTTCCCAAGCAACCCATTGCTTGGGCCTGGAGAGGAGAAGGCTGCGTGGAGACCTTGTAGCAGCCTTCCAATACCTGAAGGGGGCCTACAAGAATGCCGGAGAGGGACTTTTCATCAGGGATCATAGCAATAGGACAAGGGGTAATGGGTTAAAACTTAAACAGGGGAAGTTTAGATTGGATATAAGGAAGAAGTCCTTTACTGTTTCGGTGGTGAGGCACTGGAATGGGTTGCCCAGGGAAGTTGTGAATGCTCCATCGCTGGCGGTGTTCAAGACCAGGTTGGACAGAACCTTGGGTGGCATGGTTTAGTGTGAGGTGTCCCTGCCCATAGGGAATTGGAACTAGGGGTACTGGAACTAGATGATCTTAAGATCCTCTCTAATCCTGACCATTCTATGATTCCATATCCTTTCTGGTGTGGCCACAGCTTAGTACAGAAATGCCAAAGCCAGGTTTAAGTGCTGCAGTTCTGGCAGGAAAGAGCTCCACGTAGGCTGTAACACCTACCCAGAGAGCAGTAAGGATGCCTCAAGCCCCTTCCTGCTATTTCAGCTTGGCTTAAGCATCTCAGTCACACAGTCCAGATACTCTTTAAAAGTAGATGGGTCGGTGGGGCCAGCTCAGAACCTGCCTTTCCAAATTCAAAATCCAGAGCTCTCCATGCAGTGGAATTGCCACCAGAGTTACCATCTCTCTTGGGAGGACACAATTGCTCTCTGATTTGTGAGACTGAGGAAAGGGGCTGGTGCAACTACTCTAACATAAAGCCTCCCCTACCACAGCTCTAAATTTTAATTTGATAGAGCTACATATGCCATGCTTAGGCCTTCTTGCTCAGCTGGATGCTCCCTCCACATGAGAAATGCTCACTGCATGTATTCCTCTGCAAAGAAACAATTACCAATCCTCACATACCACCCCTGAGCTGCTCTATCACTGTACAGCCCATTGAGAGAGGTGAAGGAGTGGGGTCAAAACTCTCAGGCTCAGGAAGAGATTACACAGGGTGCTACAGATAAGAATGAAGGAGGGAAATAATGTTATGTGGCCACAGCTCTCAGGGTATGGAGAGCAGATGGAGCTTGCTGAAGGAAAGAGCATAGAGAATAAGAAAAGCAATCTAAAAAGTGTGTGCTAAATTAATGTAGGATGTACTGCTGTGCTAAACTGTCTACATGCTGTTAGCATTCTTGGAACTAGGAGCTGCTGCAAGTGTTTCAGAAAGGAGAAAAAAACCTCAAATCTGTGAATAGTACCTGATCTCCTGCAAAATGCATCTGAGCTGCTACTGAAGCTTGGGAAAAGTGAATGAAACCTTCTGCTCACACCAGTGATGACTGTTTGCCTGACTGCTTAACACTCCCAGTAGCATCTCACCAGCTTTCACTCACAGTAGGCACACTGAAGCTATACTGAGCCTATTAATTACCTAATGATTCACTGAGGAAAAAGAAAATAAGGATACCTTTCCTGCACTCGCTTCCATTTAAGTAGATTATAACACTTAATGATAACAAAAAAGTGCCAAAGAAACATCATTTTGGGTTGAACAAAATTCCACCTTGGAAATTGCTACTAAACAGCTGTCAAACAGTAAGTGAAGACTATGGCCTGGATTCCACATTGCACTTCCAAGAGATGCAGTAAAAATGATTCAGTCTCAAGATAAAATGGGGTCATCCATATATCAGAAAACCCAGTTAACTTTACGCAGAGCTTAAGTATTATACTCCAAGAAGAGCTTAAGTTTTATACTCATAAAAACAATGATAATCCTTGATATTCTGCAGTCTTCTAGCACAGGACCAACGAAGAATGGTGTATGGTTCTCACTGTTGTAGCTCAGTAGAATGACTACTGACACTGCTGGGCAGAAAGGCTAAGAATTCCCACAGTGAAAGTAACAGAGTCACTGCACATTGCTGTGTGCAGGTCTCTGTACAAACCCTGGGGATGCAGAGATGACCAACAGAAAACACCTGGAGCATTAAAGGGGGTAAGAACTTCCAAGATGTGTGCTATGACTGTGTTGGCTGCTAGCAACCAGCTATACACATTCCAAGAAAGCAGGTTTGCTATGAACTTGAGTTCCCAGTTTCTCTTCAGAATGATTCAGAGCTGAGATGGGAGACATTCTCTAGTTAGCGGGAGAAATTTCGTAGTCTCTTACTATGCTACTGCAGCGTGAGCCAGAATCCCACGCTGCTGTTTTTGAGTCTCAGATTAAAGAATGCTAATGTTTGCACCAAACCATTTTGACAGATGCGAATGCCATTAAAACATCAAAGGGCTTGGAAACACACTTGAAAGCTTGGCCTTGCCCAGACTGCACAGTGGAACCATTGCTGAGCACAGTTGTTGTCACGTTACCTGTAGCAGTCCTGAGCACAGTTAAGCTACAGACAGATAAGGATGATCAATATTCAGCAAACTGAACTGGGACAAGCTGTCCTCCCCTACAGAAAGGGCCTCCAAAGCTATCCTGTCTGATGTTCTTGGCAAACATGTAATACAACCTCTTTCACAGCCGGATGAAGTTCTACACTGAAATTTGCAAGATTTCTTGCTGCCATTACCAATAGCTGTTACAGGACAGAAGATACAAAGTTTGGAACTTTTCAGCAGTATGGAAAGGCTGATAAGCTAAACATCAAAATACACCCAGCAAAATGCTGCGTTTGTATCAACAGGTAAAGATTATCCTATGCAACCAAAGCAATACCTAAAATACCAACAAAACTCCACCTGTGTTATCATACCATGCTAATGACTCCTACCAGCACAACTTCATCAGCCGTAACAGCTATACCTACAGCATGTACCGTGTATCTGGCCTCAATATTGTTAGTACCATCACCTGGAGATAGCAATAAAAAACTGCTGAGATATCAATATACCATGAGACAGCAACAACAAAAAATCTTGAATACATTTTGTGCTTTTAGAATGCATGCTTTCAGCCTTAGCTCCCCACAGCATTTGTAATTGCCTTATGACTCAGGTAATGAGATTTATTAAAAAAGTTAAAAAAAAATAAGACTTGCATCATAATCACAACCAGTGGATAATATCATAACAGTGATGAAGCTCTGTACTGAAAACTGCAGCTAAAGAAAAAAGAAAATCCATCCAAAAGAGATGCAGGGATGTGTGTGGGAACAGGATTTTGGTACAACTCTCCCCTAACCTAGCTTTTCAGGCAGCAAACCATTCCTTTTTGGAAATTTAATTGCTGTGCTTAGATTGAAGAAATTAACAAGCACAATGAGACGTGTTTTCTATTGGGAGCAAAAAATATTAGATATAAATAAAATGTTGTAACAAATGTAAATGTGGGAAAGCACCAGCAAGGACCCCTTCCCTCTCCCTGTGGAAAAATAGCTTCACACACCCAAAGCCACAGGAATTGTGTGGGTGCTGAATAGGAAGGTACTAATGCAAACACATGGAAAACTTGTTACTCACGGTGTAATGCCTGCATGGCCAACTGGCATAGGTTTATTGTGCACATCACAATATTTTCTGGTTTTCATATAGTCCCACTTCCTAGAATCATGTGGTTATGTGAGAATTCTGGCTTACAATTAAGAAAAAAGTATGTCTGGCCTTTAATGGGTGCAGAAAAGGCCTGAAAAACAAAGTATGACTCAAAAATTAGATCTTATTGTCTGGATTTATCTTAATTTTTTAAGCATAAGTTAAATGTTAAACCTTAACTTGTGAGCAATGAGCGGAAGGCCAGCTTCCCTTTTCCCCCTCCACCTGGTCACTGGTTTTCAATAGTAGGGACTGATGATACTGAACTTGTCTGCAGAGTATTTAGACATGATGCAGTGAGTTACAAGAGCTGCCAGAAACTAAAAGACTGTCAAAGAAATATACTGTGGTACAAGTGGGTTAACAAATGAGAATAATCAATTTTATCAGGCCCAATTTAAGTATTTGCAGGTATTCTGCAAACCCCATCTGTTCATGGCCCAGCCCTAAAAAAGATGTGGAGCTCCTTCAGTTCCTTCTGCCACTGCTGACCGCATGAAACATTCAACCCACCTGGAACCAGGTCCTAATAAATTCTGATTAAGACTTGATGTGGTGCCCTGAAATCCAGAACAGATTAAAGCAATGCACATCCAGGTTGCTGCCATCTTATCCCACGTGATCAGCTCAGGGAGTGATCAAGACAAAGAAACAACCCAGCAGCAGAGTGATGTGAACACCCAGAAAGGTGTGACACAGCAGGAAAAAAACAAGGAATAAATAAAGGTACGCAGGAGTGCTCCCTGAAGCAGCTGTACGTGCAGAGGTACGAGCCACAGCAGCAAGTGCAAGGAGCGGACAGGAACAAGAGGCGAGCGGGAAAGCGGAAACCTGGACTTGGACCTAAGCTCTGGTGAAACCACACCCAGGCTCTACACGCAAGCCCCTGACGCTCCAGCGTAGGTGTCTTGCTGCGTGCGACTGCCAAGTGCTGGTACAGGTACACCCTCACCAGCCCACGCGGGATTCACCCTCGTAGTACCAGCCCTCTTGCCGCCCTTCCAGGTTAGAAGCAGGTACTACAGGAAGCGGGATATTCTAATCAGACTGACAACCAAAGGAGCCATTATTTTACAGTTTAATGTTTCCTTTTCTCATTATTGCCACTTGCTCTGCCATTCCCATGAACCCAAACGCAGCCTTCTCTTCTCAGCAAAGGACTGTGTGTCTAAGAGGGCACTGCATGGCAGCCAGGTGAACTCAAAGGAGCCAGCCCCTGTGAGCAACTCTGAAAACAAGTAACAACACGAAGAAGCTGCTAGGGAAAGCCCTGGAAACCTCCTCAAACCATCTGTGAAGTCTAGCACAGAAATACTGCAAATGGAAGGGGAGGGGAAGGCATTTTGTGACCCTGTCTTTCAGAATGAGCAGTGAAAAGTTGTGTAAATCAGGGTTTTAAATGGTGCAACTGATATACATCAATCTTATGAAAAGCTTTTTATAACTAGCTCCACCAATTACCACTACCTTATTTCACAGTTTATAGTAGTAATTACAGCTTATAGATGCTGTAGTTAAGACTTAGCTTTGGTTCCTAATACTGTAATTAACACAGCATATTAAAAAATTATTTATAAAGGAAAAAAAAAAAAAGAAAAAAAGTAGAATCCTACAGGTAAAACTTGGAAAAAAAAAATACAACCAAGAAAAAGAAAAGAAAAAGAAAAGAAAAAAAGAAAGAAAAGAAAAAGAAAAGAAAAAAAGAAAGAAAAGAAAAAGAAAAAAAAAGAAAAAAAAAAAAGAAGAAGAAGAAAAAGAAAAAGAGAAAGAAAAAGAAAAAGAAAAAAAGGACTAGCACAGCCAGATCAACAATACTGATATTCCCTATTTCAGCAATATTTCTTTTTAATTCTAATGGGCAAAAATTACTACCATCTATTTTTACACACAGCTCCAAGTCTGTGTTAGTTTATAGATCTTATGCCAACTTAGAAATATCACTAGCATTCCATGAGGTACTAATTTCAGTGTCTTTTCCATGTTAATAACCGAGTTCAAATGCAGATGGAACAATTATAGATATTTTAATCCTTCCTCCCTCTGTTTTTATTTTTCTGCATATGAATGAGGGGGCAGAGTCTGCTTCCCATCATCACCCTTCAAGATGTCCTACAGTAGTACTCCTTGATGGCTCCATGGCTCCTCAGGTATTAGCTGAGCAATTTAAGTCCAGAGATTGTCCTTTGACAGCCTTCGAAGACATCAACTCTGCCTCCTGACTGCCTATGGCTTTCGTTTCCTCAACCTTGTGGCACATGAAACTACTTCTCTCTTTACCCTCCCAGGTTCCACCCTATCAAATGATGCAGAGGATCAAAATAAGGTATGTGTACCTTAAACTCACCCCAAGCTCATGATTTCAGTGTGCTAGTGAGAAATTAGAACGTGAGGCAATGTAACTCCTAACAGTTACCATGACCAATAATGTAATACAGACCCAAGACAATTTCCTTTACCTCTTTATGACACGATCACAAAATAATGCCAGCTCTGGCAAAAAAGTCCTCGGGACACTTGCATTGACAGCCCTATGCAAGTGTGTATGCTATATTCTAATTGAAGTTGTGCATACTTTAGCATGAATGAGAAACTTCCCCTGGGAAGCTATAGGCACCCATTTAATGAAATCTAGGACTCAGCTCACTGTCTTTCCCATTACCTGCAGCACACTTTGATCAGTGGGGCATAAACAAACACATAAACATCCCATCTCTCCCAAGTTCAATGAGATACAGCAGTTTCCCCAGTTCAGCCTCACAGGCAGCTCACAGCTATAACTTCCGACACTGCCCATCAAACTCACGTAAACAAATTTATCAGACCTGGCACGCAGCAAAATGCTCTGCTGTAAAAATAAATATCATTACCGACAACAAAGAGTACAATCACCATAATCTGGGAAAACTAAGAGCAACAGAGGTGCTTGAGGTGGGAAGGGGTGTGAGGGCACCGAGAAAGTGGGTGAAGATGTCAGCAGACCATGCCCAAGATGGAGGAAATAGCGAGAGCTCTCCCTCTTGGAGTCTGCTTCCCAAATGCCCCCACCACATGGGAAATGGGTCCTCAGTGTTACCCCTTCCAGACTGACGCACTTGAGGAACACAGTTTTTGTCACAAATGCTGACTATTACTGAACCCAGCACCTTGCCTCTTCCATGCGTGACAGCCAGCTGGTCAGCACATTAGTGGGCAGGCATGGGCACAAACTGAGCAGCTTTTCCAAGTCCCTGGCTCAACAGGACAGAAGAACCGCAAGTGAAGCAGAGAGCTGAGGACAGTACAAGTGAGGTCCCACCCTTGCAGCAGGCTGATGCAGTGGTCCTTGCTTAGGAAGGGCAGCAGGAGAGTTTAACACCACAAATGCAGTTACTGCTTTATGAGCAATGGCTCCGCCTTTGCTTGGTGGCAGATCCAGCAGCACTCAGAGCTGTATCTGGCTTCGACTCATTGCTACAAGGCTGTTGAAAGGAAGAACAGTGACACACGTCTTGATGTGACAAATCTATTCTGTCACCCTTGGCCATGCCTTACACAGGACATATGACACGGATGACACTAGATGGCTCCCAAGAAGCAATCGCATTAAAGAAGGTGTAATTACAGCTATACCCACAGCATTACTGCTTTTGCCACACACATGGGGAAACATCTTGCACTCCAAACTTTTGGCTACTCCTGCTCTACTAGCATTTATGTTAACAGAAGGCAACAAAGGTGCATCCATAGGACCGTCACTTTAAGTCTTGCCTCTACTAACAGCTGTAGCTTATGGACAATTAAACATGGTTGCTACCACCTACAAATTTCAAGCTATTGGGTCCACAAAGAATAACTATCATCATCAGTAACTAATATAAGACAGAACGGGACCATACATGTTATGATACTAGGTGCTCTCCCTCCTTCAATTCCCCACTGCAGTCATTCAAAGAAAGATCTACAGAAGGCTTAGTTTATAGCTAATGTTTTCGAAGGCGACCGAGAACTGTGCCTTCATCCCCAGGCCTCATTCAGCAGAACTGCCACATCCAAATTCTGTCACAGTTTCTGCCTGTCCGAGGGTCATCCGTGCAACTGAGGTAATACTAACTCCTCCCACCTCACAGACATACTCTCAGGATTAGTCAGGGAGTGGCTGCTCAGCACATTGAATATGCAAAGCCCTATTACAAACTTTGTATCTGATTGCAACCCTAAGCAAAGACTTATTTAAGCAATCCTTTCATCAACAAAAATATACGGACTGCTCAGACTGTTCTTTCCTTCTGTGTTTTTTGCCTCCAAGCTCCCGGAGATACAAAAGATGACCCCAAGATATTTTCCTTTTGTGCTGCAGTTGTTCAGTACAAACAACAGACATCTTTTAGTAGACACAAAGTAGTGTCTATAACTAGTTGTTTCAGCTCACCTGGACCAGTGTTGCTCTGGGATCATACTTGTACTATAGCAATCTCACTACCCAGTCAATGAAATCCTCCATCCCATAACCTCACATATGTCAGATATTCACAGTTGTTTACTTCACACTGTGTCCACCTTCAGGTGAGACTCCTTCTGAAATTCCACCTGTTTTATGAGCTTAGGACATACAGCATCAGGTATTCTTTGCTACTCCTAAGCACAAAACTGTATCTCTTTACCAAACCATTCTTTAAAACCAAGTTGGTGGTTTGCACATTCTTATCTCAACACTTGTGTATTTGGCTCCTGCATCTGTTAGTACTTTTTGTAATCATTATTTAAATACCATTCCAGGCCTTTTCCATTGTCACAACCAAACTGTGCACAATGCCATCTTTTAAACTAACTTTTCAAAGGCAACATTCAGGCAAAACATAACACATTTCAGGGCAAATTTTCTTCCATATTGCCTTGAAATTTCTGATCATGCCAGATTCTTTGCACATGCAAGGCAGCACATCTCACCTTTTCTTGTTCTGTTCTTTTTTAAAGTCATTTTGCTACAACTGTCAGAGACAGTCAAACCTTTTTTCCCCTTTCAGACACAGATGCCTATTTTCATGCTTTAGATATCACTGTTATTACATGCTCAGCAGCTGGATAGGTAAAAATTATGCTACATACAGAATGAAGGAAAAATGGCTCTGTTATGTCTGATAACACCCTCTGGGCAACTCAGCTGTCATGATTTTTCTATACACTCAGCTACAATCTTAGGCTGTTTTATATGACCCTGCCTCTCCCTTGTGACTGGTCAGAGCACACACTACTGTGACATAACTGACATGCCTGGCCTTGCTCTTCCAGGATAAGGCACATCTCATTGCTCCAGCATGTGTCCAAATTGCTCATCTTCCTTTCTAGGCACCTCTCTGAAGCAAAACAGCTTAGTTTACTCTTTGTGCAGAGGCAGGAAGATGGACTGCCCAAGCAATGTCAGAAGACTGCCTTCCCAGATGGCACAAGACTTGGACCCAAATGAGCAGTGTTGACCCTGTGCCTACACAAACACCTTATAGGTTTCCCTTCAGTCCTCTCGCAAGCACTAAGAAAGCATCCCCTCTTCCCAGTGGTGCTCAGGGATGAGGACGGAAGTGACAGTGATGCATTTCCCGTAATTCAGCATAGCACCAGATGTTGTTAAGAAATTACTGTGCGACTTGAGGGGTAAACTCATCTCTTCCTATCACTTGTATGTTTAGGAAAACATGCCATGACCCATAATTTGCTATAGAAATAGGGATACTCTCACTTCACCTGTCGCCCCATCCTCTCTCTGCCCCAAGTTTTATCACAGCATAGTGCCTTGACAAGGTTGTGTGCTGTACTGCAGTCTACACAGTCCTACCCCCACTGCCCATTCTGAGCCTCTTCTTGCCTACGAAACATGCCTTTCCTGGAGAAAAATACCTTTCTCGAGGAGAGGTAGAGAAGGGAGAGAGAAATGCATCATTCTGAAAATACCCATAAGATCCATCAGCTATACTGTATTCAGTCTCAAGCCTGATCAAGCTCCATGTGTGAAGTAAGTTACAGAGATTCAGAGAGGCAACAAACTATGGGAAGAGTTACATGAGCTATATTCAATACTAACAACCACGACCAAATCCTCACTGTTCTAAGTACTGTGTGGTGGACACTGTCCCTGCCCTGCAGAGCTGGCAGTATACTCAGAACATCGCTTCTCCTATAAATCCAGCAACAGAAGGGAAACAGATACACACTGCACCTTACTCAACTTCATTGCTATCAACATGATGGTCCTCGCCTCTAAAAACAGTGACCTCAGAGTACTTCAGAAAGGAGACCAACTCAAATGCTGCAGCTAGATTATGTTTCAAAGGCACAGTTACCTCAGATGCCTGTACTATGGAATACCTACAACTAAGTTTCTGCATCTGAACAGAAGCTCAGGGTAAATCCATGTCAAAAGGATTTTGCCTAAGAGACTGGATGCACTAAAGACACAGCTACAGCATCAGAGCATCCCCAGGCACTGAATGGCCATGGCACCCTTTCTTTTCCTATGAAATGAAGTATACCAGCAAAACTATACTCTCAGTGGTGTACTTTTACTATGTCCGCTAGCATCTCCTCACAAGACAGGAACCTGTAGTAAAGTCATAAGAGCCCAGTTACTATTTATGCTATTCAAATAATATACATAGGCACTTTTGACCATTACACCTGTAAGCTTTTATAAGCATAAAGAACACATACCATAAGGCTTACACGTGTTTATTGTTCTGTAGCTGCCCAGCAACGCTGTGGGCAAAGCATTTTCTTGCCACCTCTCCTGCCACAAGTGATGCGTGTGTTGTCTTAACACTGATCTGGGCATCTATTTCTATTATCAATGAATATGCAAATGCAGCCATTGCAGCCACCTTGTGGCAGCTGTGAAGAGTCCACTTCCATGCCACACTGCATGTAACCAAGACTCATGCCTTATGCCACATGTCCCCTGATTATCTCAGGGCTTCTGTGACTCACATGAATTGTGCCCCAACATGACCAGGATACTAACCCCCTTCCCTCTCAAGGGTGAATTTTGGATCCACCAACTCTACTGTCAGCTCCATCAATGAAGCAGTGGCCATTCCTCACCTCTCCTTCTCCAGTCACATCCTGTGGCAGGCTGGATCTGCTCACCTGCATGTGACTCTGCTCTTCCCACAGGTGCCATGTGCAGGGGCCTGTCAAGCTTGTGGATCCCACTGGGCACCACCTCAGCATGAACCTGGTGATGTGGATGAGAGCAGGTAGGCATGACAGCTTCTTTCAACAGCAGTGCCAGCTGAGAGGATTTGTGAAACCACAGCCTGTTTATCCAAGCACAGAAATGTAGGAACTCAATGTATGACTCTCTCTTGCATCCAGTCCTGCACAGGCATCGGGCTGCTCCTGAAAGAGGTAGTCTCTCTCCATGTAACTCATGCCTAGTGGCATGCTACCCTTCTGCATCAGACCTAGCACTATCTGGCCACCAAGCAGGCTGATCTAACTTCCAGATCATAGTTTTTGTTTAAGGAAGTGGGTTAATTTTCAGTTGGAGCACTGACCAAACTGCTCTGAGGCCACTTGGTCACTAGAACTGCTCCAAGGAAAGCAGCAGGAGCTAGCGGTCAGGACTGGATGAAAACTGATCATTCCTTCATCAGCAGCCTGTAGTTACACTGGATTAACCATCATGTGAAGCTGTACTTCAAGCAACACAAGTTATTCAGTTACATTTCTCAGAAAGCCCTGTCTGAGCACAGACACCACAGACAGGCACACTTAGCTGCTGCTCTAAATCATACCAGTGACCCTACGACTACAGCTCTTCCCAGGAGCAAGAGGTCAGCACAGGTAACAACTGTAAGCCGTCGGTACAATAGGCCACCTTTTTTGCTGGAATAGCAACAGGCTCTGTGATCTGGCATGAAAATTTGTAGCAAGACTTTGTGGTTAGGAAGCAGGCTGGAAAGATCGAGATAAGAAATTAGCGAGGGTAATCAGCCATTGGAATAATTTACCTGGGGAACCAGTGCAGTCTATCACTTTGTATCTTGAAATCAAGACTGGGTACTTTTCTAATAGAATTTTGGATTCGATGCAGTGCTAACCAGCTGGGAATGTAAATACCTGACAAGGGTCAGAAAAAGGCATCTGTCCCCAAATGGCTGATACAATGAACATCAACTGTTCATCTCTCAGAAAAGGGAAACAATTTCTCTCTGTACAGCCCAAGTGCCTAAACAATAGAGCACAACAACACTTGCACTAAAGTCACTTCTAAGTACTTCATTAAAAGATACAACAGCGAGGAGCTGCAAAGCTGAAAGTATTACAGAACTTACCAGGCATGACTACGGAAATAAACTAGCTATGTATAAATTAGCTAAACAGTAACCAAGCAGCCAACATCAAACTGGAAAGATACCAGATGACAGAAAGCACGGTAAGCCTTTGAATCAAATATTCTTGGGAAAAAGTCAGATTCCAATTATGAATTTGACACCCCTTGCAGGCTGTATCTTAAATTTTGTCTGGGATAACCATGGAGAGTGAACGTAATTTACATGAATACAAACTAATTAAATATGACAGCCCACTTTAAACCAGACTCCAGAGTAGAACATGCTAAAAAAAAAAAAAGTTTGGCTCTACCTCTAGAAAGCACTTGAAACAAGTGAACTGTAAGATTAGGAGTCAATAGAACAAGATTAAGAACGCCTATCTAAAGTTAACAGGATGAAATAACAAAGAAAAAAGGTCCCAGAGAACAGTCTTCCCTGCAAAATCTCTCAGGATGCCCAAGAGGTTCCCAGAGGAAGTATTTGGATCCCAGTATTTTAGACAGCAGGAACAAGGGGCTTCAGCAAGAACACTAGCCTCAAGCCTGGCTGACTGTCCTTACTTGCAATTACATTGTATAACCTCACTCACAGACTTACTAAGATCGCTGGGCTACTGTACTGACGGTTCAGTACTACCCTCAACTGACAGCTGGCAAAATACAGAAGCCAGCTGAGCTGTTCCAAGTATTAACAATAACTAAGAATTAAGAAGAACTCGGATTCGGTACAACTTCATGTCTGATTTGCAGATGCCTCCTCCTCACCCAATTCAGTCACAGTTCTGAAATCTGGGTCACCCATACATTATTCCTCCAAACCAAGCCACCTCCCTCCTATGCAACCCTTTAAAAGGATCTCTGCCCTTATCCAAGCCATCTCCAACAAGCCATTTAGGGTACGAGGAACTCCAAAGCACCATGGAATCAGGTCACAAAATTTTAACATGCTACAGATGTGGTTTGGTCAGAGGACCAGGCACGCAGCTCAAGGAGAAGCCAACAGCATCCCCATCCAGCGGCTCCAGACTTGGCCAAGTCTGCAACAAGTCAACACAGTTTAGTTGAGCTCTGGTCACCTTCCCTGGCCATGTATTCCCTACCAGGTTTGATGCAGGTCTTATCCAACCTCTGGGAACAGAGGAAGCACCAAGCGCTATGACATGGGCGCTGGGGATAGATGGGCCAGGCCAGAAACGTGGGAGCTCGGAAGCCCTCGCAGCATGTTGGTTGGCGCGCTGAGGATGCCACCAGCACTGCTGTAGTGGCCGGGGCTCCGAAGAGGCTGCAGGAAGGAGATGGGAAGCGAGTATCTCTCCTATTTGTTCCCCTGCCTTCCCTCCGTGACAGGCCATAAAAGTCACGAGGCGCCAGCCAGCAAAGCAAGGAAGAAAACAACACGGTGTCCAGAGTTCAAGCTCTGCCCCGGGACTCCCGGAGCTGAACCCCCAGCGAGCACCGTGGGACCTTGCTCCGGCGTGGGAGGCACCATTTCTGCCCGGCTGCTGGCAGCCGCGCCTGGGACCGGGCCTGTGCGCCGGGCCCTACCTGCTGTCGGCAGCAGGAGCGGGGCGGGGAACGGGCGCTGCCGTCCCGCACAGGCCTCCGCGAACGCTGCGGCTCCCCCGGGGCTGGCGGGAGGGAGACGCCCCCGCCACCCCCCCCACCCCCGGGGGTACTGTCCCACCGGAGCGCACGCAACGTCCCGCCGGAGGGAGCGGCTCCCCGGGACCCGACGGCGGCCCTCCCCGCGCACCCACACCTGTGCGCCGCGGGCCCGGCTCCGCAGAGGAGCGCAGCAGGCCCGCCACGGGAGGAGCGAGCGCTCCCGTCCCCGGAGATCCCTCCGCCCAGTCCCCCTCGGGTCCTAAAATGGTGGGCAGCCCTCCCATCTGCTCCCCGAGCCTGCCCGCCGCCCCGGCTAGGGGGGGAGCAGCCGCTACTCCGGCGCGGCCCGGGCTCCGCGGGTATCCGGCGGCAGGCCCGCGCCT
>JANRGW010031328.1:0-20195 GCA_024733675.1 Psilopsiagon aymara
AGAGACAGGACACCTGACCCAAACTGACCAAAGAGGTATTCCATACCATAGCACGTCATGCCCACTACATAAACTGGAGGCAGTTACCCAGAAGGGTTAGACCACTGCCCGGGTCAGGCTCGGTATTGGTCGGTGGGTGATGAGCAGTTTATTTTCTTCCTTTGTTATTTCCTTTGTCATTACTATTATTGGTGGTAGCAGCAGTGGTTTGTGTTACACCTTAGTTACTGGACTGTTCTTAGGCCATGGGAGTTACATTCTTTTGATTCTCCTCCCCATCCCTCCGGGAGCAGGGGGATGAAGCGGGGAGAGTGAGTGAGAGGCTGCGTGGTTCAGGGTTGCCAGCTGGGCTAAAATCACAACATCATGGGAACACAATGGCAGAGTGTGCTTAATTTATTAAAATCACCACGTCTTTCCTGAAGTATACCAGTATGTAAAATATGCAAACAACATTGAAACAAATTATTTACATCCAGGACAGCTGCAATATCGAGCAATAAATTTAGCAGTAGTTTTGAAAATAACTTGGTGCAGTGTACACTAGATTAGGTATTTTACAATATGAAGGTTGAATTTTTACAACTGTACTACAATATGGAGTTTTAAAATGTTACAGTACTTCCAGATAAAATATTAATGCTCCTTTAAAAAACGGACAACTCAGAAACTGATCTGTAGACTGGCAAAACACTTACACATTTCTCTTTGGGGACTGAAAACCACAGCAGATTTGGACAAAAATATAACAGCTACATTCAAAATACATTCAATCGATTTATGCCAAAAATACATTCAGTTTAAGTTATTAGTTATTGCACATTTCTTATACTCTGTAGAAATATATTGTACCTTCTAAAGCATATTTCCCATGCAGTCATAAATTGTACTCCCTGTTAGAACACAGATGTCTTTCCCTAAAAGCTTCACACAGATTGGGGTACCCTAGAACATAGGTATGATTCCTGACACACCACTTGGAATCACAGGTGCACAGCTGGCACTGCCATGGTTCAATTCATGGGAGAAGACAAGCTCCTGGTGCTGCTGCTGGTAGCACCCATGTGCAGTGGCATGAGGTTCCGCATGCAGGCCAAGGAACAGATCTGCAAAACTGAAACTAAACCACAGTAGGAACTTTTGAACCATAACCTTTGTGAACATGCATCACTTTTTGTGCACCTCTATCTGCACACCACAAACAATGTGTTAGAGAGTCCTCCCACCCATCCTCCCAGTGAACTCTGTGGTATGGGTGGGAGCCATGCAGGAGCACTACCTGCCACAGACAGAAGTCCTGGTGCTAAGCACGTCCACGTAGTGGTGAGGCAGAGTAAAATGCCATTCGCTTCATCAACGAATGAAACACAGAAACTTCCTTCCTATGAGCAAGGATGTGCCAGGGATATCCTTGAGCCCATCAACAGCCACATGAAATCCAGATAGAGACTGCGAGGAGATCTTGATCTGTTCAATGTTAAGAACCCATTGTAGGGATTAAACGTATTTCTAAACAAACTTATTTGTAATTCCTGGACCTATTAAAAAAAAAAAGAAGTGACATAACAATGACTAAAATATTAAAGGATTCATTATAGGGTTACATGAGGGAATGATCTCAGTTAAGTGCAAATGACTATAAAAGTAGCAAAGTGCAAAATAGATTAGAGTATGGATTTCTCAAGGGGTATTTGAGGGGAACACTTAACGAAACAAAAATCAGGTGCTTGAGAAAATGGCAATTATCTTTCCCTTTCAGTTCATATTCCATGCAGTAAGGTTTGTGTTGTTATTAGGAGCGAATTTAAAAGACTAGTAACTCCTCCGAGCTAGAAGCATCAATTAGGAGAGGCTGAATGTGGTGACAGGTCTTGAGCATCCTTGAGCTTGAAAACTTCTATGAGCTTAAGAATTTGTGCTTTAAATGGAGATTAGCAGGAACATCAGTAAACTCTCAAGAAGCCTTAGGCTCCCTAAAACCACAGTGTCTCAGCATAACCTCTGCTCTTAAATTTGAACACAACAAATCTACATTGAGGGAAAAGGCCACTAAAACAAGGGCTCTTTGGTTTTGTTTAAAGGAGTGAATAGCTTACAAACATCTTAAAGCCCAGTACAACATCAACCCTTTGGCTCAGTTATGCTTAACTCTAGTTTGCCAAAACATACATTTACCTCCCAGGAAAAAAAAGAAAAAAAGAAAACCAGTGCAAAAATATTGAGCTAAGTGAAAAGCTATGGCACATAGACCATAACATCTATGCACAAGAAAAGATTGAAAGTATTCCCAGGGCTGGAGCTGCGAGAGATGCAGCCCAGTCAGACAGACATGGCCTAAAAATCCATCACCCCGTAAGACTGACCAAATGGACAGGAAAAAGCAAGTGGCATTTACAACTAAAAAAGAAGTTATTGATGGTGGCTACATGGTGTCTGAAGCAAGATTAAACTAAAAAAAGCAAGGGAAACAGGCTGCACCCCAGAGGGTACAGCAGAGGAACGCAGGCTTCTGCCTGTGTCTTCCCTGCACATCCTGTCCAATTTCATTACACCATGGTGTAAGCAAAAACCAGGTGATCTACGGTGTAAGGGTATTGTAACAGCCACAGGAGCCTCGCAAAGGCAGGGCCCATATTTACTGCAGTAGCCACAACAGGCACAAATGCCATCTCAATCCCCAGAGCAAGGGAGGGCTTCAAGAAACACCCAAGCAGCCACCGGCAGCACAGCAGTGGCAGCACCAGACCCACAGCCTGGAGCAGGCAGTACTGTCCCCGCTCACCAGTCCACCATCCTGTTACCCAGTAAACCCTTCTAGAAACACCTCCTAGCTCTAGAGAGTGGGTCACCAAAGCGCTTTATGCTTAAATGGTGGGGTTTTTTAATTTCACAGCATGACTTCAGTCTAGCACAGTACCTGACCCAGAGGAGCTTCTGCATAGACACCAAATTCCTCCACCGTGCAACCCAGTTCCTGGGAAACAATCCTCAGGGGCAGTTATCACTTACACTTTAGGGGCATAGATACTTTCAAAGGACACTAAGGGTAAAAAGTGCATAGGACAATTTAAAATGGAAGAAAAATCTCTATAAAAGCATTCTGATCACTCTCCCTGCAAAGTTCAAGGAATGCCTCTGTTTCAGGCAAAAAAACCCTAATATGTTTTAAAAGTGGTATAAGAGAAGCTAACGGTGCCCCTTGGCCATCTTGCATTTTGTATAGCAACTGACTGAGTTTTCACTAATGGGTCTCAATGCATCGAAACTGCTGCAAACATCACAGGCTTTCCAACTGGATGGTTCTTTTACACCACTCAGCAAACACCACTCCTTCCTCCACTCCTTCCTGAACAATCATGAACCTGCTCAACCACAAACTGTACTGCTAAAAAGAGGTGTACCTGCCGTCAGCATAACAGCAGATGTACTTGGCCTGCATCCTCCTTTTGAAACTACAGTATTTTTTTTGTTTTAAAATAATTCCCTTCAGTTATTTCAGCATTATTTTAATCAACTACTTCTGTTTCATTATTGATCACTCCAGCAGTGCTGTGATTGTGCAAGTGCATCACATTGTGAGGAGCAGATGTCCAGGAATATATGGGAGTCGTCTCCAGAGTTCCACTGGCTAGCTGTTCACCTGTTCATGGGTACCCCATACTAGCAGGTCACCCGAGTAGCTTGAGTAGGCTTCACTCTTTGAAACATTCTCCTTGTTGTTAATTATTCTAAATGACTCAGTTTAATGCATATTTTAACACACTTATCTGGTTGGTCACAAACATTTGATTCTTTTTCTCTCAGACAAGCTAACTGGGTCCACAAGCACCAGGAGCTCTCGAATTACGACCATTTCCTTTCAGGCACCTTCTCAAATGCTACAGCAATTCTGAAAAGTTCGTCTCACCTGCCCATTTTACACACTTTTGAAGCAGCTACCTTAATACTATTTAGAATTACTTTTACTTCAGTGGATGAGACATTTCCTTTCCCCACTTAAAATAAATCTTTGATTGTTCCTTTTTAACACCAGGAATTTTTTTCAAGTTACATTCTATGAGAACAAATGCTGGATCTTTCGATTGCAAATATTTTGATACTGAAGTCAGCAATCGCCCTTCCAACAGCTACGAAAGAATGCATCTGCTGAACTCTCTGGTGCAGTTTATGCAGTTGAAGCACATAAGAATTAAATCTACAGGATGGCTTTGATTAAGTCTAAGAAAGCATATTGGATTAAAATCTACTAGCAATTTAGTAGACATACTCTGCAACTTTCAGCTAACAGACCATGCAAGGACTTACAGTATTTAACACAAGCAGGAGTGACTGAAAGTTATGCAAACAGGTAAACGGCATTAGAGCCTATTTACAGCGCAATTAACCTCCATAAAGTGTCCATAATGTCCTAGTGTCAGGATGAAACATGGAGTGCTGATACTGCATCCCACTCAGTAAATGTTCAACCCATTTTTCCATGTACGAGCTCCAGTTCAAGAGGTTGTGTGTCAAAGACTGATGTTAAATACCATACTTAGTGAACAGCTTGCTTCCACAGAGCTGCCTCTGCTGCACTGAATTTTTGCAAAGCTTTGCTGCTCTGGAAAGATTTCTGGGCTTAATTTCCATGGAACATTCAGATTCAAATACATTTAAAGAACTGTATTATTAGGAAATGTGTAATTTTGGCTATTAAAAACATTGAAAAATATACTGTATTCAAATGTGTGGACCACGGAGTGCGGCAGAATTCACAAAATGCCAGAACATCAGTGAATTTTGAAAAAACACCCCACTTTCGATATCTTGCAGCAGTATGGAAATACAATTAGAGATGCTTATACTTTTCACCAGCCTGGTGCTGTTACAGAAATCCATGTGAAACCTCTGAATAGGCTGTATTGGCTTCGTGGAAGGACATCAGCTCTTCAGATTTATATTTTCACAAATCCCTAGGCCACAACAGACAACAGCAACAGTAACCTAGTCCAGAGTGCAGGTACATTTGAAACATTAAGCCTTGGTCCAAGCTTGTGTGGGCACCCCCATATCCTCCAACGCAGCAAGGTGGGTGTGCGGTATGTCACTCCAATGAGAAACGAACCTTTCTGCCAGGTTTCAACTGTCTCCCAAGGATTATTTTTGTTAAAGCTTCCCCCTAAAACATCAAAAGGCACTAAAAAAATGTTACCAGTGGCAGATTGGCAAAATGTTATTTAAAAATATATACTCTCTCAGATTACGTAGAATTCCTCCTATTCCGTCCCTACAGATCTGTCAGAAAAGTATTGCCTCTATTATTTTTCCTACTATTAAGAATAAAAATTCAATAAACAAAAATGCTCAATAAACAAATGAACAGAGTAAAATAACTCCAAATACTGACTATAATATAGTATATGAAACCAAGACAATAAAATTAAAGTTAATAAAAAACTGACTAGATGCTTTTGTTCACAACATACATACTTAGTAGAATTTTCATCTTTTTTATTTGCTTTGGTGTAGAGTATTTAAAAATGCATTTTGTTGACAGGCCCTTTTCAGGTACCTGCATAAAAATATGCAAAAAGATGGATTAAATTTGGTCTTTTACTTGGTTTGAAGATAAAATTTGGGGTTTCCCTTGCAAATAGGCTTTAAGCAATACTAGCTATATCCAATATGTTTGGGGTTTGACTAAGGTAAAAAGCACAATAGCAGGAGTCATTATTTCACTGCAGTGGTGTTTTAAGCTCCTTTCTGCAATTAGCCTAGTGTCTATTAGAAAACCAAAGCAAGTTACTGACTTCCTTTATAAAACATGATCTACGAGTCAAAAGCTGCCCTTCCAGTGGCCAAATGCAAAGCTAGATGTCAGTGCTCTGATTTGGGCACTTAAATACTGAACCATGTTATCTGAGGTAGACCAAAAATAAAACTAATGTCACATGTCAAAAGATGAACAGAAGAATTCATTCCCCTCTCATCCTCCAGGGAGCTCCATCAGGCTTTCGAGTCCTCCTGCACACAGAGCTGTGAGATGGTCTTCTTGATACGCAGCGCGGTCAGTCGCGCGGCGCTGTTGGCATACCAGCACTCACGCATTATCCTGCCCATCACTCGCAGCGCCTGCAAACAAGAAATTAAAAGAACAGGTCAAGAATAAAACCATCACCTCCTGCTTTCAATTTTTAGGAGCAATACTGAGAGATAAAATATGGCTCTCTGAAAAGTAACACAACAGCAGTATCATAGATTTAGACCTATATTTGAGAGAGTTCAGTACTGGGTGCAAAGACAGTTTGTATTGATGTGGGAGCTGAAAAAGAGCTAGACATCTGAAATACATTTACATTCAAAAGAGGCTGGACATCGAGTTCCCTTTATCTCACTATAAAATTCCACCTAAATTTAAATATGTTTTGTAATAAACAGGAAAACTACTTTTACCTCACAGCTTTGCCACTGGTTTGGAATATTTGGTCTGAGCTTCTGCTCACAAACTACCCTTCTCATATCTTCTATTGAAGGATCAGAAGGCACAACATCATAGTAAGGCAGCTGGTATTCCTCAGTGATTCCTAGGAAAGATTTATTGTGCATGTAACACAAAATCAAAAGTAGCTGCTCCAGAATAAACTCTACTTGTTTTTACAGGCAATGGGAGAGAACAGAGGAACATTTGGGACTACACCAAACAAGTGCTCCATGACAGACTTCTATTACCACATACTGCCAAGATAATTGAGAGTGCTTTTGTTTTATTAAAGATAAAAGTGGTCTGGACTGCAAAATTAGCTGTGTTCACCTCTGGGGTCCCCAGCATGAGAAGGACGCGGAGCTGTTGGAGCAGATCCAGAGGAGGCCACAAAGATGCTCCAAGGGCTGGAGCACCTCTGCTATGAAGACAGGCTCAGAGAGCTGGGCTTGTTCAGCATAGAGAAGGCTCTGTGGAGAACTTAGAGCTGCTTTCAGAGCCTAAAGGGGCCAACAAGAAAGCTGAAGAGGGACTTTTTATGATTGCAGGTAGGGATAAGACAAGGGGAAATGACTTTAAACTGACAGAGGGTAGATTTAGATTAGATGTAAGGAAGAAGTTCTTCCCTGTATGGGTGCTGAGGCACTGGCACAAGTTGCCCAGAGAAGCTGTGGCTGCCTCATCCCTGGCAGTGTTCAAGGCCAGGCTGGACGGGGCTTTGAACAACCTGATCTCGTGGAAGGTGTCCCTGCCCTTGGCAGGGGGGTTGGAACTGGGTGATCTTTAAGGTCCCTTCCAATGCGAAGTGTTCTATGATTCTATGAAAAGGCCAGAAACCTCACCTCCAACAGAGCACCTTCGAGCTATCTCCCAGTATACTAGCCCGAGAGAGTATATGTCTGCACGCTTGAAGGACTCAAAGATGTTCATGTTCATTGCGTCATCAAGTATCTCAGGAGCCATATACCTTTAAAGCACACAAAGGTTAATTTGCTAGAGCATGTACATATGAACAACTGCAGCTGCACTGCTGCATGCTGGAGCCAGGGAGCAGCTGGTCCTACTGCAAAAAAGGGAAAAGAGAAACTCCTTTCGATAGTAATTTTGAGTGTAAGAGAGACAGTTGGCCTGGGTGGTAATTGTAACACTGAGAAAGTCTGAGACAGTGCTTCACATTGTACAGTTCAAGTGACTGTTATGAACTAACCCATCTCAAATCCCAGGGACAGACAGGGATGGGCTACCAGTAGGAACCAAGCATGTCCTCTGTTAAAGGCACTGGTCTCCAGCTCTGCTCTGCTGCTTGCCTTTCACTTTTCACTACCAACAGCTACACTGGTAGAGGCAGGCAAATCAGAAGAGCAGCACTACAGCTACCTACACCCACACACATTGCAATGACTTCTAATGGTGCCAGGCATGATGACCTTCCTGGGCCCAGCAGCACATGGGGTGACCAACACTAGACGTTTGCGCCACAGAGCCGCATTCCATGTGGGGTGCTGAGCTCCGTCCCAGCCCAGGGCTGGCAACTGCCTTCTCCACCCAGCTAGGAGGGACAGACGGCTTCAGGTCTGTTGCCAACGTATGACATGCCAAAAGCAGAGGGAGAAGTCACCAATGGAGGAAAGGGACAAGGTGCACAGAGGAGCCACCCTGGCACTCAGCAGCCCACCTTCACCCACCTCCTGGTTCCAACCCTGGGGTTCTGGGGAATGTCAATGGTGTTCAGCACCGAGTCGTGCTTCACTGCCAGGCCCAGGTCTGCGATGGCGCAGCTTTCATTCCTCTTCACTAGGACGTTTTTAGATTTCAGATCTCGGTGAGCAATTGCTGGCTTGCCTGTTAATGCAAAGAGAAAGCACTGTCGATTTTGATAATAGTATGGATTTTAAAGTAATGAGTAAGGAAGAAAACCCATTTTTGTTCAACTTTGTTACGATACCCTGTAAAAAACCATTGAAGCCTATTTTGTGCCAAGTCCAACTCTGCTAAATGCCATCAATTAAACAGACACACAAAAAAAAGAGCCCTCAAGGACATTTTTGCTCCGGTATCAGTATTTCAAGAATAAAACACAAAAAGAGAAAGTGGTAAGTTTACCCTTCAAATTAATTCAGAAAATCCTTCACTGGCACTCCCTTTTAGCACAGCTGCTCCCACAGGCACCCACTTTAAAGATGCAAAAGGAGAAGCAGACAGAAAGTGGGAAGATGATATTCCTATTCTCTGTTGATACTGTACCACACTCACTTATGCTAATACTGTGTCTTGCAGTTTAACAGTTTGTAACATGCCTTCCTATACCATATCACCCATAACCATTTTTGCAAATACTACTGAAGCTCCTTGAAACACTTGAAGTTCAAGTGGAGGGGAAGCACTTACCTTGTGTGCCGACGATCTCCATGTGGAGGTGCGCCAGACCACTGGCCACTGACAGGGCCAGCTTCACCATGCCCTCCACTGTCACTGTGCCTCTGTTCAGGTAGTCGAACAGGGACCCTTGCTCGTGGTACTCGGAGACAAGCCAGAGCTGCGTCCATGTCCCATTATCTACCCAGAGGAAACAAGATTATTCAGCTTTAAAAAGAATCATCCAGGAAAAGCCTTTCCCATTTCCTGGCCAGCTCAGGCATGCAAATGAACAAGTTTTCTGGCCACACCATGAGCAAGAAGCTCAGGAAAGCTGTGGCTTTCAAAGTGGTGTTTCAGATGGGATTCGGGGCAGTAAAAGCAATTCTGATACAGACACCTGGGACTTCCCGCAGGACTCACAGCATACCCTTGTTATCGGCAGCAATGAAGCCCAGGATGTTCTCGTGTCTCAGCATAACCGTCTGATAAATTTCTGCCTCACGGAACCAGGATCTCTCATCTCTAGAGGAGAAGATTTTCACAGCTACATCTTCCCCACACCATTTTCCACGCCAGACTTCACCAAATCGGCCTTTTCCTACAATTTCCTGCAGGACAATAGTCCTCGCGATGGTTCTTTGTACAAGCAAAGGTAAACCTAGTTTAAAGAAAAGATATAAGTATTTGTGACATAACAGTGACCTTTAAATCCTGAAGTTGGACATTTTCCAGTGAGCTGTACCCAGGACTTTGATTTCAGAGAGTACCAAGGGAAAATCCTTTCCCAACAAAAATCTCCCCAAATCATACTTTTGAATGTTACTTGCCAGATGAGTGCATATTAAGGGGGCCTATAGGGCTGCTGGGGAGAGACTCTTCATTAGGGACTGTAGTTCTAGGACAAGGGGTAATGGGTTCAAACTTAAACAGGGGAAGATAAGATTGGATATGAGGAAGAAATTCTTTACTGTAAGGGTGGTGAGGCACTGGAATGGGTTGCCCAGGGAAGTTGTGAATGCTCCATCGCTGGCGGTGTTCCAGGCCAGGTTGGACAGAGCCTTGGGTGATATGGTTTAGTGGGAGGTGTCCCTGCCCATGGCATGGGAGTTGGAACCAGATGATCTTAAGGTCCTTTCCAACCCTAACTATTCTATAATTTTATGATTCTATGACTGCCTTGGAACAAATCTAAAATCCCTTTAGTGTTTTACTACACCTTAATGAATTATGTTATAGGTCTCTTGCACAAAAATATTTTCATTGGGCCAGATGTTCTAATTGTGCTGCAAACTTTTGTTTTCTCCATAGATCAAAATATTGCTATTAATGTTTCTCTTTCTAACAACCTGCCGTCAAGAAGAGCTCATTCTCTGACAGCATCTGGATCTCCTAATTTAGGAGCTACGACACCTTCACCAGCGAGACCAGTCTCCTCTCCTGTAATTTCTTCAAGCAAGAGTCAGTCTAGGTAATGACAAAAGCAATGCTTTGATTTAAAAAGAAAACAAGTTTCTGTTACTTAATTATCATTGAATGCAGTTTTCAGGCCAAAGTGACAAAATCTGACAAAACGATGCCAGTAATGTCACTAGCCTTTTGAGACACATCTGAAACACATTGCAGAACAATGCAGGATGTTTAAGCTGAAATACCATGAATCTAAGGATGACTTTGTAGCAAGTCCCTGAGCAGCACGTTTCAGTTTATGTCTATTACAGAAGCAGATTGGAATGCTGTTCCAAAACTACATGATTCAAGAGTTTAACTCTTTTTCTCCAGATCTGATCCAAAACATAGTTACAGACATCATCTGTATAATGAAAATCAACAGAAATGTTATAGATGTGTGAACTGAAGTTCTAAGTTTTCTTAGCATAAGTCATTTCTACCTTGTGGAGTATTAACTTCCGCTGACATTTCTGGTGATGATTGTAGTACTGCCTTGGGGAACTGGAGGAACAGGCTTGAAATCTTTCTCTTTCAGGCCTCTCCTCCTTGAACACCCTTTTTTTTTTTGTGTCAGTGCAGAAGTTTATGCTGTGGTTGTGCAGTGACATAGTGGACTATTGTCTTAATTCTAGAAAAAGTGATGGTGGTGATGGTAGTAGTTGTAGTAATAATAATATAACAATGACAACATATCAGGGATGTGGATAGTACTTTATGCCATGCAGGAAAATCATCTCAACAGAGGCTGTCCAGTGCCTTTTAACAGAATGAACACTGAGGTACAGTTATGAGTTTGGGTTTCCAGGAGAGCAATGGCAGACAATAGAAGGGATTATTTCTGCTGGGAGAATGTTATTTTTGAAGAGAGATGTTTTGTGTAATGGTATATGTTGTGTATTTCTTAGGGATTTTGGTTTTTACACATAAAACTTTGGCAATAGGTATGAGGAGTAGAGCTACCTGTGGACTACTTTTTGAGACTTATTACTATGTTGAGTATTTTTTGTTCTCCACTGTTGTTCGCAACCATGTGATGAACATGCCAGACTAGGATTTACCTCTGTAAGACACTTTTCTTTTATGAAGGTTTGGAACAGCTTTCTTTTACATTAAACTGAAGAAATGCTGCTTTACTACCCCTGGAAAATACTTCTGTGCTTTGCAAATCTGCTTTTTGCCTTTATGCCAAAGTAACTGTTGTTCTCCAAGTGAGATTAAAAAGCTCAGTGGAGAATTTACGTTCCCTGGGGAAGAACAGCTAATATTCCTTTAATTCCTCTCAGTCCTGCATTTCTGTACAGATCCCGGTGCAGCTTAACACTATGGGCCTCCCTGAGTTACGACAGATTTTCCCTGGCAAAGTTGTGTGGAAACTCCACTGTGTTTCTTGGTAGAGCTTTCCCCAACTTGATATGACCCTTCTTGTTAGAATTTGCTCAGCATACAGCTGTATGGCTGTTCCATCAGTCCTGAGGAAGTTCCTCAGAACAGAAATACATGATTTATCCATTGCCTTGACCCAGTTTTCATGAGCCATTAAGAGACTTGGAGTACTGGAGAGAGTTTTAGTCTTGATATTTACCCTTTGGACTCTTGATAGGTCTGAACTGTGCTTGCCAGTTTTCATGTGTGTGGAGACTTCACATGTGCCTCTCTTGTGATCACTAAGTCTAAGCTGTCAAACAGCTGGCTGGCTGCTTTGAGGCAAAGTGCTTTATGTGTACTAAATTACACCTGGGATTTCTTTTAGAGTAAACCAGCTGGTTACCTCCAAGATGAAATTTAGGTGCAACTCTGGGAATATTTTCTCTTGAGAGTTTGATAATCAGGTAATATGGATGGAGAGGTTATTCAGTCTCAAATCATCTACAGTATAATCTCTTGTAGGGGATACTTCCAGCAAGGATTCTAGCGTCAAGCAAGCCATCAAGTCATGGCATGCCTTATTGCTTACTGTTACATTAAATAAATGACAATCTGTCAGGCAATGGTACACACCAAAAAAAAAAGCAATGTCTTAGAGACAAGCAAGCACCATAGGGAGCAAAACAGATCTGAGACAACTGTTGGGCAGTTGTAACTGACCGCTTTTGTCAGTACCATCATAAATTAAGATCAAATGAAGTATGTGTTTTCCAAAGTAACAGAAAGTTGGACTGACCTAGACAATAAAATAACCTAGGAAACACAGGATCCACTGGGAGTGCTTGTACACATTTGTACGGCTCTGCACAGACTGCAGCCAACAGAAGTTATTAGTTCAGATTAGCATCTGGATTCAGACTCAAACACTGACAAGACTTCATAGTTGGAAGTCGTGCTGGACATGAGCTGGTTGTGCATTGAGTGCACGATCCCTCAAAGAACCCAGAGCTCAGGAGGGTGGTGGGTAGAGGGTCCCACTGGGCCAAGCAGGGCCTTCACAGCACAGAAGGCTGAGTTGGTGACAAATGTTTGTTAGGTGCAGTGCAGCGGCTGGGAGGAGAAGAGCAAGAAAGATTTTTAGTTCTTTTTCTCTTTCTCTTGCCAAATAATAATGTGCATGTACTTTCGCACAACCAGTAAATTAGATCAATGTCCCCAACAAGTGAGAAGCATTAAATAAAATTTCTACAAGTGAAAAATTAAAAGAATCTAAATATCATGATAGCAATTCAAAAAGAGGAGGACCTGGCTATCTTCTCAAATAACAATAATTCTTACACATAAAGAGTGAAAAATGGTATTTTTACATACATAACTCATAGCATCAATATTCCTGATGTCCTTTACAAATATTTTTTGTTGAGAATAACTTCTTACATAGTGCAGATTGTTTCCAAACACAGGTAGCCTGTAGATGTCTTCTGTCATTCTTTAAAAGCCTCCAGCAAATTTCCAAGTTCTTTGGCAATCTAGTGTCACATGTAAGGTGGAGGAAGCTGGGGAAAGCATGGTAACACCATGGGAAACAGATAACAGTATATGGAAAAATAGAAATTTGGGCTTTTTTTGTGAAGAGGAAGTAAACTGCCTCACAGATTATACCCATATACAGGTATAATCCAGACTGTTACTAACTACTTTGGTTGTTGGTGGGGTTCTTAGGGTTTTTGTCTTTCTTTTTTAACAACCTGTGCTGATTACCCATGGAAAGATGTGGAAAATACTCTTTAGCAATCAGATCCGGTGAAATGCTGAGCATTACCCTCTGCTGCCAGTCTTCCACTCAGTGCTCTGCAGTTGCAGTCTGTTTTCTGGAGTCAAGAGACTTTCCTCATCGTGGTTTATTTTTCTTGTCTGATAAAAATGTTAGGAATGATTTTAGGAAAGAAGTTATATGCACTATGTCATTACTTGCCATAGTAATGTCAAACAAATTGAACAATATCAGGAGATGGTGAGTTTTAGTACTTTTAAATCACATTCTGCTTTCAATTGCATGCATCCGTCACAGCCCAGGAGGGAACTGAGGAATCTGATCTAGCATATTTATGTAAAATGTTGCCTGTCTGCAGCAGGTGACTGCAGATGTCTTTAGAACATGGGACAAGCTGGCCCAGTTTTTCCATTCCAGCTGTTGAACTGAAACTGTTTGTACTGAACCTCATGGCAGAATTCATAGATTAATGGACTTTAAGATTTGAACATTACAAAATGTCCCAATAAAGTCTGACACGTGGTCACCTAGTCTGGTGTTTTGAAACAAATACTGTAACTTCTGGAGTTAGTTATGGTTTAAACTAGACAGTTCTTGATCCTTGTTCTGCCTATTGAGATGCCTCCCTTTTCAGGATGCTCATGCTGGTGGATCCCATTCCTGCAGTAGGTGTTCATTGGTGTTTAGGCCCAGGAAGAGACTTAAGAACTCAGCCTGACATTGCAAATTAGTACATGAAATTCACTAAGGATTTGTTCACACTCCTCAAGGGATAGTTCAAGTTGGGGCCTAACTACGCTTACTAGTGCAAATCCTGTAGTAGCCTAAGGATTTTGGGATGTAGCTTTTGGAAATTTACTGGTCCTGCTTCATAAAACCTTTTTCAGCTGCGCAACATCAGTTAGCGATTTCAGTTATAAAGAAATTGGCTGGGCTTGCTATTACTCAAGTCAACTAAGATAATTAGCACCAAACACCTAGTTGTTTCTGTGATCATTTTCTGCCTTTGCTCTCAAGAAATTCTAGTCTGCTTTCCTTACATCAGCCCCAAAAGCTGAAAATAGGAAATCATTAGAACTTTGTTTCTAGAATAGAATGGCCTTCAGAAGCTATAGTCCAAGCCTAAAAGGAGGACTGTAGCTCAACCTGTCTTTGCGTTATATGATGATAGTCCTGAGTGTTCTTATGAAGAATCTGGGAAAACCATGAGCTAGGAAATAGTGAGGGTTGAGTGCCAGGAAAGGGGAAGGGTTATGCTTCTGAAAATCTGCACCTTTAATGCTCCGACATTTAAGAAACTGCAGGTGCATAAGGAAAAACTGTTTTTCTTGCACAACCATTCAGAATATTAATGTTTTATTTTAACAGAACAGAGCTTTCAGGGATTCTATGTGTGTTTTATTTTTCCCTTAGCAAATCTTCAACAAACTTTATGAGCAGCCTGCGCTACAGGAATACTGGCATTGTTTTCTTTAAAGACAAAATAAGAGTGCTTTCATTTGTGTCATTTGCATCAGCCCCTTTTGCACATGGAAGAGTTTTAAATAGCATGCATATACATTATTAATTCTGGCAAAGTCTGCAGTTATCTTGAGGGAATAGCATAGCTTCTATAAAACAAGAAGGTACAAACTGTTATGCATCTTATAAGATACTTCTTTATTTGCTTCTCTCAGATATTGGTAGTAAATGCATTAAGGAGAGCACAAATAAAGTGTTAATGCAGTAATGTATAATGTTTCAAGAAATGGAATTTAATAAACCAAGCTACAGCAGTCTTTTTCTGATTTAGTGCATGGAGCAGCAGTAGCTGGCATGGCCGTGTTAAAGGAGGAATGAAGGGATTTCAGAATTTCATGGTATCTGATAGTAACATGACTTTTGTGGAATTTGTAGAGCTCTTCAAATCTTTCAGGTAAAATATATTTTTATTCTGTACTGATCTCATTCATCCAAGTTTGTAAAAAAGTAAAACTTGAGCTTTTCAACTCTTGTCACAGTGTCCGTAGCCGCAAGGATCTGAAAGACCTCTTCGATGTCTATGCTGTGCCTTGCAATCGATCTGGTTTAGAGCCTGCTCCACTTTACACTAATTTGAAGATTGATGAAAATAGCAGCGGATTCCAGCCTGATTTAGGTTTGTTAAAAAGGAAAATACAGCTGCTACATTGCTGAGCTTCAGTTACTGGCCTTAAGAAAGAGTGTCTCAGTCTCATAAAGAACTATAAATTACAAGTTTACGTAGAGAATTGTTGCCGTACGTTCACTAATACCTTGTTAGCAGAATGTAAGATATGTTCTTTGTTCAGAAATTAAGGGGAGGAAAAATATTCCTGCTCTATATTAGACAGTTATATTTGTAACCAGTATAGCAGAGGCATAAAACTTGTTGCTGAATAGCTGGGCCCAACACAAGGATCTATATGTGATTGGAGGAGCTCTGGAAGGCCTGAAACACTGAGCAAATATAAGAAGGAGGAATGAGGAGGCTGTGCCCTGTGTCTCATTTGGTTGATTTTTTCCTAGTACATCAGCTTTATGTGGAACAAGGGGGAAGGAAACTTCTGTCCCATTTTGCATTCCCCTGTTACTGTAATCTAAGTCTGGAGCTTTGTTCATATTTAAAGAAAACAGCCTTTCTGCTTAGCAACCTGTGGGGAGGGTGCAGTAAAATTGACATATGGGACTGGAAGAGGATACGCAGTGACTGCACAGGAAGGGTATGAGGTTGTGCACAGTGAAGGAAATGCTTTGAGGCTGTACATGGTGCAGAGAGGAAGCAGGAGGGTCCTGGATGACAGTGTGTGAGAGGTTATGAATACATGTTCAAAGTTCTAGAATTTTACTTATTGGCATTTATAATCCATTCCCACTGTTGTCATACTACTTTATGCTCTTTCTTCTGTTAGTGAATAGAAACAAGATGGGTTTGTTCGAATTTACTGTACCAGTGCTAAAATATTCAGTCAGATATTCAAGTGTGGTATATATTACATTATGTTCTGTACATTAGATATATTACACATAATTATGTAGCTTATATGTCCTTATTTTTTCTTTTAAGATTTGTTGACTAGGAATGTTTCAGACCTTGGTTTGTTCATTAAGAGCAGGCAGCAACTATCAGATAACCAGAGGCAAATATCTGATGCTATTGCTGCTGCCAGTATTGTAACCAATGGTACAGGAGTTGAAAGCACATCACTGGGAGTATTTGGAGTAGGAATCCAGCAGCTAAATGACTTTCTAGTCAACTGCCAAGGAGAGCACTGCACCTATGATGAAATCCTCAGTATTATCCAGGTCTGTAGACAAATATCTTGCAATTCCTTTTACTTGAACTCTTGTTACTTCTGTTTTCAACACTATCATTTTTTGCCTGATAACCAGAATAGCATATCTGTGTGGATATTTCCTTTCATGCTGATAGTGTTTCTACAGTTTACTTGAATTTAAAATTTAATACTATCTTAATTGTGGGCTATAAAATTGAAAAGTTGTCCATGAATATGTCCATAAAAAGAAAAAAAATCATGCAAATAAGCTGTTTTATTGGCTATGTGTGTTTTATCCAGAAGTGGAGGTCACCACTAGGGAAAAGCATTCATGATAGTGAGTTGTTTCCTCCTTGTGTCCTTGTGGCCACCTTTGATGGATTTTGACCTTAATTTCTAACTAAAAGAAACCCATTTCCACAGATTTTAATTTTATTATAAAAAAATTTCCCTGATGTACAATGGCTGAAGTGATTAGAAAGTATGTCGTGAATTCTTGCAGGCATGCGTAATTAATACACTCCAAAGTTAACCCCCCACTTAGCAGTTAACAAAGGCTAAAACCCATATATTTCAGATATCAACATATAATATAAAATTGTGAACTTAAAAAGACAGAAATTCTGAAGAAACCTCAAGTTAGCATACCACAAGTCTCTTTATTCTGAGATGGTGGTATGTTGTGTTGAGCACAATATAGAGGAGGAGGATGCCTGATTATAGATCCTTTTTCATTTCAGTTTAAGTGCTGACTCTGCTTTGAAAAGGAGGTTGGATTAGGTGATCTCCCAACATCCTTTCCAACCCAAATGATTCTATGACTTACAGTTATGTGTTTAATATGCTTGTTTAGTGATTTGCAAAACAGGCATGAGTATACTGCAAGCACCTAATTACTTTATCCACAAAAAGAGACAGCTTTTACATACTAACTGGTTAGTCTGGTGAGCAGACTACATTATAAAAATATGAAAAATACTTGTTTTTAAGACTTTTTATTATATATCTCTTAAATTTCTTCCTTTTTATAGAAATTTGAGCCCAGTGTGAGCATGTGCCAGCAGGGGCTGCTATCTTTTGAAGGATTTGCAAGGTAATTACTTCTGTGTTAATTTTTATATATATATATATATATATATGTGCATGTACAAATACATATATATGTAAAGATGAACTGAGTGTATTGATGTTTGCATGACAGTCACAAAATACTCAGCACAGCATAAAATTTCCTCACATCATCTCACCTCTAGATTTTTAATGGATAAAGACAACTTCGCCTCCAAAAACGATGAGTCACAAGAGAATGCTGAGGACTTGCACTATCCACTGTCATATTACTACATAGAGTCTTCACACAACACTTACCTTACTGGCCATCAGCTAAAAGGGGAGTCCTCGGTAGAGCTCTACAGCCAGGTATGCAGGATTGGATCATTGTGTGGTTTTCAACATGAGCTTGTTTATTTAACTGGCAAGTAGCAGAAACATGACCTTTTTGCTTTGAAAATCTAAATGTCCTAAACCCCTGCTCGAAAATGCTGGAAAACATGATGTGTGGGAAAGCTGCCTGTAAGCACAGTTGTGCTCAAATGCCTTTTCTTAGGCAAAAAAAAATGGGTTTAGTTTGAGATTCATAGCATTTAGACACCAGTCGGTCTGACCCAACCTACTAAAATTAGACTTTCCCACAGGAAAGACTGATCTAATATTTTAGTTCATTCAGATGTCAAAAACACTACTCAAATGCTGTACATTGCTTGCAAAGAGATTTTAAATGGAGCTATAACTTCTAAAAACATTTCTTCTAGGAATATTCTTCAGTTCTTTATGCCTGATTGGTGGTCACCAGCAAAAGAGCAATTTTTCCCTAGGGCTTTTGGTTCTGTTTGTTTGTATATATGTGTGTGTATATATATGTATATTTGTGTGTCTGTGTATTTACCAAATGCTAGAGAAAGCATCAAACTTCCTGTGAGTAGTGTTTTCATTACTCTGAATGTTAATGACTCACCATTGAGAAAAGCTTATCTGGTGTTCCATGTGCTGCTTTGCCTGGAGTTACAAGACATGAGGGTGAGGCTGGGTTAGGAAAGCCTGAATAACATGATTGCACAGAATAATGCAATTGTAAAGAAGGTTCCTGTAGTAGCACTGCACAGGGTGATGTGAGTATTGTGTTGATAATAGATTGGAAGCTCATCTGGCTCCAAAACTTGCATGATGCAGAAAATCTTCTTCCTGTTCCTCAAGTAGCTGTCACTGGAAGAGAAGGGGCCCTCTATTCTGGCTCAGTGTGTCTGACTCCTACGGAAGTGATGGTGTGCCAACAATGGACACAACTGTCTAAAATTAAATTATTCAGGGTTTGAATTATTTTTTCATTTGCTCATGAATGTTTTTGCTGGAAGTTGTTTCGATTGTAGAGACCTTTGTTTTCATTAAAATATTTAATTGTAATCCAGATAACTCTTTCAATGCTAGGTGTGCTGAATATTGATAGCAATAATAAGCTGGGCTTAATAAGCTGCCAACAGATGGGTTAGCTTCTCTTTCCCTTCATCCTTCCTCTTTGTTTTCTTCAGTGGTCTTCTAGCAAGTAGGGATTTATAAATTAAATAAATGAATAAATAAAAATGGATGGATGAATGGACGGGTAGATGAGTGTAAATTACCTTAATATCATTAAATAAGATGGCCTGGCACATTCTAAGTATCCTCATGGAAGTTGTTTGTAAGACATTATTTTCAGACCACTTTCTACTTAAAAAACTAACAAAAACAACAAAAAGAACTGGCAAACAACCAGAAGATACTGTGCCCATAAGTTATTCTGGTAGAAACCTGGAATAAATTTCCATGTTGCTTTATAGCTGCTTTTGCAGGTAGCAATATGGGAAAGTTTCTCTCCCTCAGAAAATTAAGCTATACATTAAGAGCCAATCACTTTCCACAAACAAATTCCGTGTGTCCTGTAAGATACCATAAATTTCAAAGCTTTATCATACTTCTCCTAAGATCATAAATGCTTTCTCAATTTTCACACTCTTTCTCAACCTAGGGAATGCAGTTAGCTGGGTTCTGTAGCTTCTATGGGCTATGTTTACTCCACAGAAGTTACTCTTCCCAGCTTCACTTAATTATTCAGCTTTCATTTAGCTCTGCAATGTCTGCCTTCTACTTTGAGGGCATGAGTCTGTGGCTTATATGTGTTTACACTGTTCAATTGCATTGTAGGTTCTTTTACAAGGCTGCAGAAGTGTAGAATTAGACTGCTGGGATGGCGATGATGGGATGCCTATCATTTATCATGGGCACACTCTTACTACCAAGATCTCTTTTAAGGTATGCTGGTAATTGCACAGAGAAACAAAAAAAAATCAGGAGAAAATCATGAACTTTAGTGAAGGCAAAAATGAGCCTATTGGAAAAGTACAAATCATAGAATAGTTAGGGTTGGAAAGGACCTTAAGATCATCTAGTTCCAACTCCCCTGCCATGGGCAGGGACACCT
>JANRGW010031330.1:0-13729 GCA_024733675.1 Psilopsiagon aymara
CTCCTTATCCATCCAAGGAGGTCTCCTGGCCCTCCTGCTGCACTTCCTTCTAGTTGGGATGCAACACTCCTGAGCTTTAAATATCATCAGCAGGTGATCTTCAAATATCACCAGCAGTCTTGTGTCCCCTGCCCTCTAGGGCTGTATCCCATGGAATCTTACTAAGCAGGTTAAAGGATGTTTGTCCGATTCAGTGAACTCTCTAAGACCTTGTATCAGTGCTATGTGCTGCCTAAATGCACAAAATGAAATATGCATGCAGCCTCATCACTCGTTGCAGTGTATTTTGATAGTAGAAGTCAGAGCCATGGCCAGACCAAGCAAGGGGAAAAATGCAGTATATTTTGAAGCTTATTAGAATCTTAAGGACGATAGAAGTGATGTGTAGGTTACTGGGATAGAAGGATAGATGCCACCTCCTCCCATCCGTCTCTGGGTGGTTTAGTGGTTAATTATAACCTGTCACTTGGGTTTTCCCCATGTGGCTTGCAGTGATTTCCCTGTTCCTGGATTAATTAAAATGTTAAATAAGATCTGTCCCTAACACCTGTCTCAAGGGTAGCTTTTACCATTTATCCTTACCCTTTAGTTACGGACATTTAGTAAGTTTTTTGGCATTGCCACTTGGATTTAATCCCAGTCAGCTTCAGTTTTGGGGATGGGCTTTTGTGAAGTGTTGTAGCACAATTTTCTGTTGACTTTTTAATCCAACCAGAAGGAAAAGCTTGTGTTTTCTTCTTCTGACCTGTTGGGTTTGTATCCCTTGATGAGTCCCGGGCTCCTGCTAGCACTTCAGCATAGGCATATTTGTTACTCACCTTTGTTCTGGCTCAGTTTTGCCATGACAGGGCAGCAGTTCCTGGATCACCCTTTTTGCCTCTTCTTGCAGTAGGTTCTGCTGCTTTTCTGATTCTCAGATGGCTTTTAGCTCTCTACAGACTTCAAAATAATTGCAGTTGATATAGTAAATTTGTTAGCTAATTCCCATAACATGTTGGCATTATAACTAAAGCTGAGTTTTCTTTCCTATACTTCTTTTTTGAAAAAGTGCTGAGCAGCTCAAGCACTTGAATCCTAAATGGTGTTCCATTCCCCCTTATTTATCACACCCGCTTTTCTTTTACTTAGTTCTGTAGTCTCCTCATTTCCCAGAACTTCTGTGGCAGCGTGAAGTCATTCTGGATTTTCCACTTCCTTGACTCATCCATGCTGCTTTTTCTTGTTCGATCCTGTGTTGTTTCTGTCATGCCTTTCTACTTCTTCACACCAGGTTTTGGGGGTTTTTTAAACTACATGTTTCATAGTGGAGCCACGCTGCCCTTCCTGTTCCCACAGACCAGGCTGGCTGAGTTGGTGGGAGAGTCTGTCTACACACAGCAGATGTATAACAAATTTAGCTATTAATAAATGTCTGTATGACAGTTGCTATTTCTGAACCTCTTCCTTTTGGGGAGCTGCATGTCAAAATCTGCACATTAACAGAACTCTCTTTTAATTTCACTTTTCTTGTGACTCAGTGGCAATAGCATTTGCTCTTTTATTTGGCCCTCACAAGGGGATGGTAATAGATTTTCTTTGAAACCATTTTCCCTCATCATTTCCCATTACAGCAGTATACTTTGGCTTGTAAGGACCTCCTCATACTCTTCCTGATGAAATAGTTTCTTGTGCAGCAAAAGTGGTGTAATAGAGCTGTGGTTGCCTTGAAACTGTCTCAAAATTATTATTTTTTTTTCAAGCCTAAATTCCATTTTAACAAATATGAAGTAAAACCTGGGAGAAGGCAGAGGAAGGTGGTTTGTTTCCTGGGATCCCAGATGGACATTCTTCCATTCTCTAGCACACCAATATTTTGGATGCTATGAAATGGTTTGAGTTGAAATGCAGGGGGTTTAAGCTGGTTTCTCCTGAGGAATGTAGCAATCATACTGGTTGTTTTGAAAATGGAGGATTGCAGTAAAAATGAATTCCACCCTGTGAAGCTTTAACAGTGCTTTGAGATTCTGCTTGTATAACAAAAGATGGGCTGGCAAGGTTTAAAACCAGAAAGATGCGAGTACCTAAGAATGCAAATAAAAGTATTTCTGACCCCACCTTAATATTTGTGAACAAAAATACATCCTGACATTGATAACTGCAGCATAGCAGCAGCTGAGAGAAGTCAGCTGGAAAGTGCAGGGATTAGCTGATGACATTCTGATCTGTACAATTATGTGGATGCTATTAACATTTAAGTAGTTTAAAAATCAGCTCACTGAAATACAGAATTGTGTGCTTGAACTGTAAAAATGCTGTCATTCTACCTGACTCAGTGATAATTGCCTAGTAAGTGCTAAACGTAGTGAAAATGCAGCTTAGAAATGCAGGCTAGAAACCAGTGATAGGAATGAAAGCAACATTCATCTTAAAACAAATCTAAAATAGAACTCAGTTTAAAGGAGGAAAGACAAACAACAAAACCAACCAAACCAACAACAAACCCCCCCCCCCCCCCAAGCTTTTAAAATGCCAAGTTTGATGTAACCAAAGGAGAAAATAAGTGGTGGTAGTTTTCAACTAAAGAAGTCAGGGATAAAGTGTTCACTGTGAGTATAACTGTTTCCTCACTGTCACACACACATACATATACATCTGTCTGCTCATACACATGCTGGAGCCAAAGGGGCTTTTTTCCACCCCCACCCCCATATCCTTAGCCAGAGTCTGTAGAGGTAGTTGAATTTGTCTATATGAAAGAAGATTTGCTGGATAGATCACAGTTCTGTTTGGCAACAAGTTGCTGCTGTTGTTAGCACATCTGAAAGCTCACTTCTTGGTGTTGCGTTTTCCGCTCCTTAGTCTTGCTTGCTGAACTACCTTACCATGATGGTCTCTTGGAGTTGGGCTGCCCTCTGTGTAGTTAGACCACAGCCCAGCAGAGTTTGGCCCTTTCTGATGTTTTGTATGCCGTGCTAAGCCTTCTCCTAGCACTGAAAGGCTCCAGTGGTTGCCTGCCAGAGAACTTGACACAAGGATGGGAGGTAATCCAAAGGGTTTCACTGGGAAAATAAGAGGTGGGACTCAGCAGTGACCTCTCCAAGTTAACTTTTAGCCCAACAGCAGATTGTACTACTTGGGGGAAGGGTACCCATGCGCTGCTTGGGTATGTTGCCAGCTCCCAGAGCCAGGCAGGACACAGCAGAGGCATGCTGCCTATTCAGACTGACTGAGAGATTGCTTTAGGGATCTTAACAGGGTAAATAACAGCACTTTTTTGTTCCTTAATAAGAAAGGAAGCATGTATGTGCAGCTGTAGCTATCTCTGTTTCAGAGCTATAAGTCTCTGTCAGCTTCAGTGCCTGGTGCGTTCCTCATACAGTTAATGCAGCAACACCTGGGAGAAAATACGGTCAAAGTCACCCACAAGCTCATCCAAAAGAAGCTGAATCGAGAACCATCTTGCTGTCACCTCTGGCAGCTGCTTCAGTGTGTGAACACCTTGGTAGGAAGCTGCTTCAGGGAAACTGTCATGTCAGGGTGTTTGGAGATGTGTCTGGGTTTGGAGCGCATCTCCCTGAATCTATTGTCTCAATTTGAAGTGTTTTGCTTAACATACATGCTGACTATTCTGACTATTTAGAAAAGCTTGCTTTTTTAATGCCGTAGTTATTCAGAGCTCACTTTAGGGGGGGGGTGGTGTGGTGTATTTTGTAATTCCTATCTTCCACTGTACATGGTGAAGAAGAAAAGGCTTTTGACTCCAGAATGACAAGTTTGCTGGTGGTATTCATGGTCTCTCTTCTCCCACCACTACAGGCTCAGTGGAAAACAAGGAATAAACCTGGACTATTAGTTCAGCAATCCAGTAATTCAGATTTTTGCATACAATTCTATTAATGATGTATGAGCCAGAATAGATGTCAGCTTCTTCTCCTAGAGCTACATTTATTTTGCAAAACAATAGGATAAGAAGATATTTAGCTTCATTTTTGTTCATCTACTGAGCAGACATGACTGATTACACACAGGGAACAGAGCAGTTACGTTAAAAAAAATGATGCAGTCATTTTTCTGCCTATAGCCACATTTCAAAAACACAAAGGATTATTTGTAGATCACTGGGAAGTGTTAAATGAATTCATTGAATATTCTCTTAATATGCAGACACAAAAGCTAAAGTAAGAATTCTGTACTTGCTCATCAGAGAATAGCAAAGACAAACAGCAGGTTTTTTAAAAACACTATCCACTGCTTGCAGGTCTGGATAAAGGGAGAATTAGAACTGTCCCAGAGTGGGAAAAGAAAACTTAGACAAAATAGGATCATTTTCTTCTTGGTCATAGTAGTAGGTACTGAATACTCATAGCCAGATGATGGGACAGGGGAGGTCAGCTCCACCACACAGGGTATCCCCCCGCATGAAAGCAGTCTCAGCAGCAGGTTCCCAGGCCAGGAAAAGTCCTTGATCCACATTCTGTGGCTTCACCTCTATGACAGTGCCTGTGGAGAAGTGAGGAGTGCTTTGGTATGCTGTCTAGCACAGATGGGAAGATCCTGTGATCCATGTTCTGTATTTCTGCGTGCTTGGAAAGGCTGAACTATGGCACTGGTTTTGTCAAGAGATTTTGTAGTGATTAGTATTTGACCAGCTCTTAGGAGTTAATGGAGGCTTGTTATAGTATCTTCCCTATTCAACTCCTGCCACACACATCTGAATTTATTTTCTTCCTGATTGGCTTTAAAGGTGTGTAATCATGCGAGACGTGGGCTGTTGACAGCACATTTTTAATTCTTACCAGACACTCAACAGACAACCCGTGGAGCAGGAGCACAGTGCAGTTTCCCACTGTCCGCTTGTTTTAATAGATGCACTGCTATCTGTTTCATTAATCGTCTCACCTCTGAACACAGTATTGAAATGTTACCAGCTTCTCTCTTGGTCTTTCATATTCTTGCCATGCTCACGTGTGACTGGAAGCAAGCTGGCTGTATCCTTGCAAAGCTGAGGATGCACCTACATTACACGCTGCGGTTCAGTATACAGGTAGTCATGCTGGCTTTCAAAAAGGATCTTGTTTTGATAGCATGGAGATAAGCATGGGCTAATTTACCTTTCTTGTGAGTTAACTCAGTTCAGCAGAGGTGTACCTGAGCTATCTGCCATCTCTTTAGGCCAAGGGTTCAACTTTGATAGGCTTGGGCTATACTACTCCAGTACAAACAGGAGATACTGCACAGGGAGAGATTCTGCATCACTGGCATTCATATCTGTAGCAGGAACAGCTTTGACGCTTTCTCCTGGCGGTAAATAGGCAGCATGTCCCTGCTTGGCAGAATAAGAGCGAGGACTCGAGTGCCATGCTAAGGTCGCTGTTGTAACTGAAGACCACCTATCTGATGCCCTGAAGCTTCTTTTTGCTGCTTGCATTAACTACTATTTCTTTATTTTATTCAGTTATTTTTCAACTGCAAAATACCAACAATGTCTTTTTTTTTTCCTTCTTTTATTTCGTTTTATAGCACTTTAAGTGCCTCTAGCTTTTTGACTTTAGCCATATATCTATCATCAGGAAGGTTGGTTTAGATCTGCCTACATTTAGCCCAGTGCATAAAGAGAAGTATTACTGCTGATCTCATTTTGAAATGTTACTTAGAGGGAAAATGAAATTACTGCAGGTCGTTTTGAAGCAGGAGCAGGGTTTGTAGTCAGAAGCAATGTTTCAGTGTTATTAGGAAGGAAAAGTGAACTGATGACAAAAACAACAGTGAGAAAGGGAGGCCTTTGCTGCTTTGAGCAGCGCCCTGTGCCATCTTCATGGCCAGCCCAACCCCTTCAGTGACAGCAGTCCCTGTGTTCATGTAGCATTCTGGGCAGGCTGAGCTTTATTTCAAAGGATCATATTTGAAATATGTTGATTATCAATATTTAAAAGGGCACAATTAAAAGTTCAGGCATATTACCCAGTGCAGCTAATAAGAGCCACGATGTGAAATACAACAGCACTCTGGTGACACTGTTATGGCATCACGGTTAATGACCAAAATATTAAAGAACTTATTGAAGTTCAATCATCAATCAAGGTAAATTGATTCTCCTGGCAAAGAATGTAAATGTGTTGCTTTGATACTGTATGAATACCAACTAATCTGACTCGGCTCCCATTCATTTCTAGCATTACCAATTTATGAGCAGCGGGGTGAGCCATGGCGAAAGATGGGGGAGCAGCAATAATTAACTTTGTTTACTAATTGTTGGCTGCAATTGTCACTATATCCTGATTGCTAGTTCTCTGCTCAAAGTTTTCCTCCCTTCTCTTTTTCTCCATTGTCACTTTTGAACCCAGGGTTACTTTCAGCAGAAGCTGGAGAGGCGATGAATGGTTTGAGTCTTTCTGCAATCAGTGTTTCCTTCAGACGCTAAATGTGTGAAAGTGTCTCAGTGTGTCTTGGTCAAAGTTGCCATTATAATCAAGATATCAGTGGAGCAGAGGCTTGTTCCCCTGCTGTCAGAAGGTCATTGGTGCCTCTTCAGATTCTTGCTCTGGTTCTCTTTCACCCTTCTCATCTAGTTTGCTCTGTTGGGCCCTGCACTCAAAGGTCTCGCACAGCTTCTCCCTTCCATGAGTTTGTTCCTTTCACTATTTTAGCTCTTTGTACCATCAGTCTCTGCTTTTTTTCCTCGGTGGAGATCTTGCTTGCAGCAGTTCTGCCCCAGGCACAGAGCTTGCCTGTCATCCCCAGACCCTCCGCACTTGGGGTGCTCTTTCAGCTCACTCTGAAGCCTATAAAAACAAGTTTAAAAGCCTGCTATTTTAGTGTGATCCCTCCTTCCCCACAGAGTGCTGTGTTACTGTCACATGGGGTAAATTCTTGGGGCACATCTATTCCACAGGGAGTAAGTTTCAGGACAAGATTAAAATGTTCAGGGGCTGCAGCTGGTTTCCAGCAGTGTGACACACTGCAGATAAAACAGAGGGTTCAAACATGCTCTTTGCCTGGATGTCTGCTCTCACCAGCATGGTGCAGCAGGCCTCAAGCTGTGTGATCTCACAACTGCACTTGGCATCTCCTGAGGGTTCCTTGCGTGGGTGCTTTGTTGGCTTCCAGGGTGGGCGACGCATAGACTGTCCTCTCACCAGTCATCACAGGAGAGGCCGAGGACTAACGGGTGCTAAGGATAAACACTGATCTCCTCTCATGCTGCATATACAAATGTCATATTATGCTCTCTTAATGAAAAGCAGGAACAAGCCATTCTTTTCGTCAAGGGCAAAAAGCTGGCACCATGACCATGGCTAGCAACTCCTGAAATCTTGCCAGGACTGGTAATATACAAACCAAAATTACTGTAGTAAGAATTTCATTTGTTATATTTCGGAAAAAAATACCCTCATTAAACATTTTCTGTGAAAGACCAAACTGCCAGAAATAGACCTAGGTTTATGATTGATTTTTCCTACGTGGACTGCTCTTCATCCCAGCCTTCTAGTGAGGTTCATTTATATGTGAAGTGCATGTCGAGTAAGCGTAGGAGCTATAGGAGACAGGGACAGAAGAGCTAAGTGGTTGCTGGGAAGAAAGGAAGGAAGGAAGTACAAATGAGAGAGAGAGGTCAGCCATTCTTCCTAGGAATACAGAAAATTTTTGAGAGATGGGTCTTGTCTTTTGATCCTCTGCCTAAAGTTACCTTGAGGACAGGTGTAGTAACAAAGGTCTTGCATGCCCATGTGTTTTCGGACAATGAGGAATGCAGGCCCTAACTATGATACGGGGTACGTAAAAGGCCACAAGAAGTAATCTGCAATGGAAAAATATTCCATGCAGCAAAATACTTGAAGCTTTTTGTGTTCCACTTACCAGAATTAAGAGCAAGAGGTGAAATACTTGTTGAGTATGAGTACCTAAAGTGAGAGAAGATGCTAGCTGCAAAGAATGACTTTTTAATCTCTCAGACAGAACCAGATAAGGAATCAGTAACTGAAAGCTAAAATCAGAGAAATCCAAGCAGCAATAAGACTCAGATCTCCAATAGTGGGGCTGATTTGCCACTGGAAATGTTGGCTTCTCTCTCTCTCTCTCTCTCTCTCTCTCTCTCTCTCGATGTTATCTAGTGCTGGACACCTTTCTGCAAGATCTTTTAGACCAGAGTAGGTGGCAATAGAGCACAAGGCTGCTACATGGAAGTTGTCGCAGCAAGTCAGGCAGGGCAATCAAATGCTCTTTCTGCTCTTACAATTTTTACCTGGAAATACAACCAGTAATTTCTGGATTAACCCAGCTTTGTGGTTCTGGTTAGATCTTGTACTTGAAAATAGCAAAGAAATTATTTTCACTTAGGTTATTTTGAAGTTTCAGTGAAAATTAAATTTGTGCTGGGTGGTACAGAGAAACACCCGGACGGCAAGCATATAGATTAGCAGATCTTTGTCTCCATCTTTGCAGGCACAATGCTTCCATCACAAGGTTAAGTAGGTCTTTCTTTCTTGCAATTTTATCTCTGCATCAGATGGCAACTTAAATTCCTTTACAGGAAAGGCAGGTCCCTGCTCTTGGGTCTGAGAAAGATGGTAGCTGTACTAAAACTCACACTGCTGGATAAACATGCCCTGAGTCCTACCAGGACATCCAGAGTGGATGTTTCTTTCTCAGGGGAGAGCAAGCCATGAAACTGGCTCAGTGGTGGTCATGGGAGGTCACTGTAAAAACAAACTCAGAAGCTAAGGCCAAGGTTTTTTGCAGTGCTGGTCTGGGACTCCCCATCCCTGCCGGTGTTCAAGGCCAGGTTGGACAGAGACTTGAGAGACATGGTTTAGTGTGAGGTGCCCCTGCCCATGGCAGGGGGATTGGAACTGGATGATCCTAAAGTCCTTTCCAACCCTGACTATTCTATGGTTCTATGAAGGGCTGAGTTTTGAGACTCTGTTATGCTGGTGATTGACCACTAACAACAAACCCAATTCTCAGCCCATTGACACAACACTGAACTGAAAACGGCTTTCTCAGGAAACAACTGCAGGGATGGAGAGGTTATGTGGATGCAGACCTGGCATGTCAGCTTCTCAGAAAATGAATCTTTCTCAAGGTTGCTAGAGAGAAATTGGCAGGCCTGAGAGTGGGAAAGGATGTAGCTGCAATGCTGCAGCTGATAGAAAATACTGTCAAGTTTCCTCAACTGTCAGTTAGGAGGAAAAGAAAATGTAGCACAGAGCTGCCAGTGCATCTAGCATAAACTAAAGGATTACCTGAACTAAAACATCCTTCGGCAGCTTGGCCGGTTGCACACTACCCAAGAACAAACCCTGGAAAAGCTGGCAGGTAACAGATGGTGCAAGCAACATAACTTTGTTTATCAGCTCCTACTGCCAGTCATACTCCATTAGTAGAAGAACCTCTTCTTACCTGGGTTGGGTAGGCTTTAGGAGTAGTGCTATGGACTAAGCTTGGCCTGTGCCAGTAGGGCTGTTCTCTGGTTATTTGACACTGACTGACAGCCACGATCATCAGGTATGGATTTTGGTATCTACTGTTTTCCTCTGGAAATGCCTCATAACTGATCATGTCACTGTTCTATTTCTAGGTCAGAACACAAAGCTCACCTTTTCTCCCGCAGTCATTATTCATTAGCAAGCTCTTTTCATTATTTTATGTCTCCTACTACTTGTAACAATAGCTGCAAAACACAGAAAGATGTTAGGTTCATTTTCATGCTTGGTGGAACCAAGACCCAGACCCCAGTGCTCCCAGAATCTGCACTTAGCACAGTGTTTATAGAGTTGGTTGGCTGTGCTCAGGGAGGAGCATTATTTGCTGTACTGAGCAGGAAACAGCTAGTTAGGAATAAATGGAGCACTTGGAGATGGGAAGCAGAAATATTCATCCTCTCATCATCACCATCTGCTTTTTTCCGATTGAAGCATGTGGCATACTTCAGTTCAGTCTAATGCCAGCTCTGTCCAGAGGGGATTAGATGAAGCAAAATTCCTTTCTTCCTTTATACTATCCTTGTAAAGCTGCCTGCCCGTAAGGGCTTTTCCCTTTTTTCCCAAAGTTAAAAATAAAACAGAATAATAAACTAGCAGTGGAGACCCTGTTACTTTTTGCCTCCATCTACATTTCCTAAACAACTTCATGCTTTCTGGGGTTTGTATGTGATGCACATAATTGTTGGGGGGGTGGGGACAGTTCCATTTGTATCAAGACTTTCTCCCTTGCTGCTGGTGTCTTGACATCGCATAGCATATCTCTGTCTAGTCACTGGGATGGTGTAGCTGCTGCATTACTTCAGCTTGGTGCCTAAGACTCTTTCTGTTCTCCAGAGAGGTGTTTTAAGACTTGTCAAGCCAGTCTACTCAATTGTGCTCCCATCCAGTCTAGTCCCACTGCAAAAAGCTTGGCAGCAAACTGGCAGCTGTAGCCATTTCCACCTTAGGAGCTGAAGAGCATCTTGGAGACTTGTTGTGGGCTTTAAACCTGCAGAAGCCCACCTGGCCCAGCCCGCACATCCCTGTGAGTTCTTCTTCAGTTGCTGCTTTGCCCAGACCTTCTGCATCATTTCTCCTCTGCCTCCTGCTCCCATGCAAAATGGTACAGTACAGTGGCACATTTCCTCATTAGCACTAATTTCTGTGGTGTCTGAATTGTTTGAAACATTAAAATCTGGACTATGGTTGTCAAAGCCAGGAATGCTGAGAAAAGAATGGCTCTTTACAGAGCCATATGCAGCTCAAGCGAAATTTGAGAAAAGAAATCTGTCTGTAAAGACAGCACACACTTGATTGACTTTTTTGGTTTTAAATAGAGCACCTCATAAGACTCGCAGATCTGTACTGTAACCGCAGCCAAGCTTCTTTATGAGCATGCATAGAGGGCAGTAGTTTTTCCCTGGGCATTTGAAGATGCGCTGCATGGGGAGCAGGCAGCAGCTTTGTTGTAGACACCCAGCAGTGGTGGGCGGAGGCTGCATTAGGCAGGAGCACATCCTAAAATCCTGTTCAAGTGGAGCTGTGCATTACTCAGGACTGGCAATCCTGCTCCCACTCCCTTTGGACCTGCAGGCTTTAATAAGCACCACATGCTGCCTCAACAGAGCAGCTTTCCCTCTCCTGCGCTGTGAACTCTGCAAGCTTTCACTATGTCCCTGCTGCAGTTTATAAGCTCCGTCTGTGAGTGATGCTCTGGAGCTCCTTCAGCTTCAGAAAAAAGGGTTGTTCAAATATAGCCAGCCAGTTTCTAAGTACTCCTCAAATACATATTACTAAATGGAGAATTCAACTAGAATGCCTTGAGATACAGTTCTCTAGGAAAGCTGTGAATTTATAACCTTTTCTCTGCTGTCTCCAAAATAGGTATTTATTTGACTTCAGATCCCTGCAGAATTTCTCCTTAATCAGTTCCCTGTAGAAGGTGGTTCTTCCACTTGAAAACAGGGCAGTTAATTACAGCCATAAATACTCAGCCACTGGCCAGCCTCCCAAGGTAGATACATCCCACTGAAATACAGTTTGTGGAATTTGGTTTTGCTGTAGGACATTCAGAATTAATGTCCACATAGAGTATCCCATGGGAGGTTATAGTGATATTTGATGTCCTATTGCAACTCAAGACTGTTGAAAACACGTATACAATAATAGGTATAAGAATTAATATAATCATCTATGAAAATTAAACATGAACTAGCAAGAATTGATTGCTTTAAAAGTTAGAGGTTTAATGGTTCAAAGAGCAGCATTAGTGGTACTGTTCTGTTCCTCAGTGTGTTGCCCTGCAGAAAGAACTGATGTGATCCTGTATAACAAAAATGTTAGAAAATCTCATGCAACTGTTAAAAGGACCCATGTAAAAACGTTTTTTGATGATTATGAAATGAACTGTACATTTCAGCTGGTGCAGAAAGTGCCCCTGTAGTACAGTAAATGGAGCTGTGTGAATTGTGAAGCTTTAGGATTACAGTTTCACAGAAAGAGGTGCATGGCATGCCTCCTACTTCATTATGTATTTCCCCCCTGGAGTACTTCCTTCTCACAGAGTTTCAGGCATGGAAAAGATGAGATGTTATGTTAGCAAAAATGATTGCTTGCAATCAGGTATCATTCCGAGAGCTAAGGCTTTGTAATTAGCAAAGGGAAGAAAAGTGCTTGCTGCATTGCTGTAGTACAAAAGCGGTATTGGGCAAATTGAGGCAGGGCAGTGTGGTTTTTGAATGTGTATCTGTAGGACAGCTGCAGGTAGTGATGTGCCTTTTTTAACGTGTGGCATTCCTCCCCTTTAAAGTGTTCTGTATTATGTTTTTGGAGGTGTTGCTCAGAGATTTGTATGGGCATTTGTACTGTTACCAGGAGTTGCAGCTGCCAGTCCTGTGTGAAGACAGCCAGCTAATGCAGATCCAGACACTGGTTTTTGGACTTGGTACCTGTACATATTCCCAGCATGGCCAGGATGGGGTTCAGTCATTGGTGCCCAGCAGCACGTCCCTTTTTCAGTAGCCATTTAGGATCTGTGCAGAAGAGTTTGTTTAGGTGACATGTCTGTTGAAAAGAGACATTCAACGAGGATATCTCCCTTTCTCCCTCCAGGGTGGCTTAATTCAGGGACTACCGCCTACAGAGAGGGATATAATTCAGAGTGAAATTACAGACAACTGACAGGATCCCTGTCCTCGTAAATCCCCAATAATTGTGACAAATGTCTAGAGCACTGCAGGCTGCTGTGCTGTGCCAGCTGCCCTGCTAGCCCAGCCACAGCTGCAAGGCCAGAACCTTGAGAGGCTGCTGCAGCATGGCCCTGTCCTGGAGCTGCAGCGGACTCACTGCTGTCATTCACACTGAGGCTTTTAACTATTTTCAGGCAGGTACACAGGGTCAGAGCTGGTTAAAGCAGCCAAAATGGCAGCAGTTCTTTCCTGCTGCCTGATTTGTTCATATTGATTACAGACCCTAGTGGAAACCCACAGCTGAACTAGCAGAATTTGCTGCCACTTTTGCTGTATCAACAGAATCCTCAGATTGCCATTGTGTGAGATCAGACAGGAGATTAGGTTATCTGTCCCAGTGTCCTCACATCTTGGGCTGTCACTAGGTAGTCCTGCAATATACCCAGGTATCTCATTGCTCCAAAAGCTGTCAGAGGCATGGCTGGAGGGTGGGGGCTTCAGTGGAGCTGCTGTCACAAGGCACCCATGAATCACAGGGGTGTTTTCAAATGGTTTATACCATCCCTGTGAGCTGCACCGAGCTGCTCTGGTGGTGAAGCAGCCTTTCCTCCATCTCTCATGTGCCTTTCCACTTTCTCTCCCCAGAGATCCATTAGTATTTCTGACCCACCAGCTTTCTGCAGGTTTCATGGGATCATTTCTGATGCCACCCCCAACCATTACTGTGTCCAGCCCATGGCATACCTATGACTGCTCTCTGCTGCTTCAAGAAACCTGGGAAGGAAGCAAACCCATGGACATACGGCAAATAGAATTCCTCCCTGAGCAGAGCAGTTGTCTGAAGCCCTGAGCTACAGGAATTGATGAGAAGTTGTCTTGTTGCAGCAGTTGCATGTGTGCTGGGAACACCACAAACACCCACTCCTGCCTCTGTCCTGTTCAGCAAGGTGAGTGCTGGGGCTTGGCAGTTTGGCTTCACAAACCAGGCAGCACCCTCAGGCTCATAGAACCATAGAATAGTTAAGGTTGGAAAGGACCTTAAGATCATCCAGTTCCAACCCCCCTGCCATGGGCAGGGACGCCTCACACTAAACCATGCCA
>JANRGW010031330.1:25422-38992 GCA_024733675.1 Psilopsiagon aymara
GCACTCAATCCCACTGTCCATGTCACCAACAAAGATGTTAAACAAGACCGGTCCCAACACCAACCCCTGAGGGACAGCACTCATTACTGGCCTCCAGCTGGACATTGAGCCATTGACCACAACTCTTTGCATGCGGCCATTATCCTTCAAAAGTCAGAAGTCCAAGAAGACATTTTTAGCAGGGTATTTTGTCAAAACATACAACTTTTTCACATCCCTAATCTTAAAGTTTTTACTAGAGAGTTGCGGGCCACTGTTGCTTTGACAGGCTGTGATGCTCCCCCACAGGAGGAGAAGCCACTGGATTACCAGTGATGCAGGCAGGCTGCAGGACCTATATAGAAATCAGATTTTAGCAAGATCTAACCCTGTCAGTAGGAGTTAAGTGACTGAAAATCTTGCATTCTGGCCTGTGAAGTGGAAATGAACAGATTTAGTATTCCAGTTGAGTGGCAGTAGGAATGTTTCACTTTAATCTGAAACTAGACGTTAGAAAGTGTGGGAGAGCTCTGCTGTCAGATTAACTCGGTTTTCATGCATTTTTTCCTGCACTGAGCTGCAACCAGACATACATGGATCAAAAGTCAAATGCTCCATTAATTTAACCACATGTTGGATTTAATGGCATATGGAAATGCATTATTGATTGCACATCTTAAAATGAAAATCTCCGTGCTAATCGCGTATCACTTCAGTGCAGGTGAAGTAGTATGGAAAATGCACAGAATTAGTAAATGACTTAGAACACAAGTAAGAGCTGTTTCCAAGCTTTTCTCTGAAAAGATTGAAGTTTTGAGTATGTTTTAGTGGGAGTGTGTTTATATATTCTGTCACAGGGAAACAGTGGTTTGAAAACAGTTCTACAGTCAGTTATATTCAACAGTTGGTACCAACAAATGGCATAGTCCTGCCTGAAAGCACAGCATGGTCTTCTGTTACTGTTCCTTTACTACCGAGTCTTAATAGCTGCCTGCAAAACCTTTCTGAATTCATTGTGTTTAAAGAACTTTTGTGAGTTTCTTCAATGCATACTTCCAGCTGATGATTTTTTTCTTTTGTAAGAGGGAGCTGTTGAAAGAGCCTGGGTGTATTTACCAGCTGTTGGGTATGACCCACAAAACTATTTATACCTACATGAAATTAGGCTGTAATTTGGGGGAGGAAACACAATGAACTTTTTTTTTTTACCTTACCAAACAAGGGTTAAAAAGGGACTCTTGCTCAGACAGGGGATCTTGCCCATATGATCTGGTTTACTTGTGTGTAAGCTCTTCCTCCCTTTTTTCACATTTCTTGCTGTAGTTTCTACTGTGCTATACTTTTATCTCTTAAATGACTATCGGAGCCCATTTTAGTATTTCATTAACATGAAGAACTAGTTTCTCTGGTCTCTCAGGAAAATGCTTGTTTTGATGTGCCTTTGGCTTTGGGTTGTCTGTGGACAGTTCTCTACTTTCCTGGCAGAATAGTGGGCTTGGATATGGAGCAGGAGGTCAGGAGTGGTCCTTGCCTCTTAAGGGTCTTTGCATCACACATCCGACCACTCCATGAGGCTCTGTCATCAGCTTGGAGAGGCACTGTCCTATGGCTCAGAGCTTGTTCATCCTGAGCACATAAGCTTCTGCTACAATCTTCCTTCTCTGGAAGTTTTTTAGCTCTTCTAGATATATTGGGCCTTCTTGGAAAAACCTGAGTTTAGGACTTAAACTGCAAATGTGACTGTCCCTGCCAGGAAGTCAGAACGGAAAGCAGTGAGAGGTAGTCAGGGTGACTGGAGGATGGTGTGGTAGTAGGGATTTCATAAATGCTGTCTCAGACTGTTGTGATCTAATCTGATAAAGGTGCAAATAATTGTTTTGTTCCAGGATGGGTTGAGGTCTCCTAGCTGACAGCTGACTCCTCAGCTAGCACGTACTGAGCAAAGGCTGTTATTGCTTTGGAAGTTCCCTAAACTAAGAACTGAAACAGTGGGTTGTAGTTGCAAACCTTTAATTTGCCCAAGCTTGTGACTTGTATGCTTTCTTCTGGTCTGCTCTGAGTCAGCTTCAGCAGCTGTGAATCATCTTTGTGTTGCCCTCTGTCAAGAGCAGGTTATCTGTATAGGAGAGAGAGCGGAATTGCCTTTTCACCACTGAAGCTATGGCTAGACTTAGTCATCTCAGGAGATCTTGTAGAGTTTATGAAGACCATGGGTCTACGGTCTTCAAGGCCATGGTAGTGAAAGTGCACTTTCCCTCCAGAGGGACCTTTCTCATGCCTTCCTTTAGGCTGTGCTTAGGGAAAAGCCATGCTGCAAAGTGACAGCTGTTGCCTCCATCAGGGCCTTTAGAGCTGTCTCTCTTTCCTGTGTCACAGCCTGAATCTAGAACAAATTAGCTGCCGTGTGAGAAGCTTAGAGGTAGTTACGGCTGATGCGTGGCTATCTCTGGTGTATCCAGACACAGAACATACAGGAGGGCTTTGGCAGTGGGATGCTGCAGTGCTCCTCAAAGGAAAGAAAGATGTATTTCCTAATGGAGGGCTGACCTTGCTTGCATCTGTGGCACCACCTTTTGTTCTGGCCAGCTCCTTGAAGCAGGTTGAGAGGCATCATGAGGCCGGAAGGAACATTGTTTGGATATTAACTGCATCCCTAAGGGCTGGGAGAAGCTATTTGTTTCATCCCATTGGGATGCAGTGCCCCCTCAGGCCTGGATAACCAAGGCTGCACCCTGGGTAGGAGGGAGTTCTGTGTGCCAGTGCAAGTGCAGGGTGCACAGCCCGGGGAAGGTGGACCTGTTGCTGCAGTGGACGTGCATTAGGTCAGCGCTACACATGTGGGAGCACAGTGAGGAGCAGCACTGGGACATGGCAGGAGCAGAGGCTGAATCCTTGTCAGAGACGGTTGAAAGGCACTGTCGTGTCTTGCTCTTGGGAGCACCCACCTCTCTCAAAGCAATCCTTGCTCCCCTCAGAGATAAGCAGGTGCTTGGGGAATGGCAGCTGTGCTACTGGGAAGGTATTGGTAGCTTGTAAATGGAGATAATTGCTGTCCAGCCATGAGCGGATAATGTTAGCAGTGCCCTTCTAGCACTTGAAAGGTAGCACTGTCCCCATGGGGTGTTTTATGGACTCATAACCCTAGAATGAGCAGGTCCCATGAGCTCCCACGCTGTGAGCCCCTGGGGCTGGAATCTGCCCGACAGTTTATCCTATTCTGCCATGTCTAGTCTCGTATTTTCTTGACTTTCCTTACAGTACATTCTTTGTTTCGGACTGACTCAGATTCTTTCTTTTGTGAACTGTTTCACTGCTACTGTGATCTTTTTAAGAGATAGCAAATACTTTGTTTACTGTAAGCTCTTGTGCAGTTATTCATGTGGTTACACCGTGACACAGAGAAGTCCTTCTGGAGCTTGTTTCCACACCCACCCATTCATCTGTGCCCTTCTCCCCATTTTCGGCAGGCTGCTTCAGCATGTCACGTTGGTGTTGATGTCATACAAACCCGGCAGATTTGTCATTAAAAGCCTTGTCATCAATAGATGACTGTTTGTATTTTCTGCCTGCCTGAAACTGTTTTATACTTACTAACCCAGTAATTAAGACTTTGCTGCCTTTGAAACAGGTTGGTTTCACTGCCCCACCTTTTCCTTAGGCAATTACAAGGCAGTGCCAATGTCGACAGGGCATTCATTAGCCTGCATGAGACTTGGCTCCAGCAGCCAGCACACACAATGCACTCCTCCTCCCACTGCTCCCTGTGCCTGACACTGGGCAGCCTTTGGAGACCACGAATTTGGATGATATTTTTGGTGCAACTCTTTAAGGGGCTTTTGTAAGAAGAAGCATGTAGAAAGCGAGCATCACCTCAAAATGGCAGATAAAATGCTCTTTGTGCAGCTTCAGTCGAACCCGAACAGAGCTGTATCAGGGTTTCCTTATCATGTAAAATGATGCCATTCTTCTGGGCCACTGGATTGCTCAACTGCTTTTGATTGTCTTGCAGTAATTGAATAGCCGTGCTGTGTAACCTGTGCTGGAGGAATTAGGGCTGTTTATTCAGCAAACAGATGTCCTGGATTGTGGCATGCTTACAGTCTTACAGGTTTGCATCTTTCATTAGCTAACATTGCCGGCTACCCAGGCTGTTGTCCTTGCAGTGATAATTCTGCATTTGCTAATGTGTTCCAGTGTCTCAAAGGGAGATTTGGAAACTTGTAAAATCTGTAAAGTAAATCCGTTGATCCATCAAATACGAGTCTGTCAGTAGACAAGGGTTACCCCTGCAGCATCCTGTGTTGTATTGCGTCAGACCACTACCTTTTAGCAGGATTGGTTCAGCCCTGGTGACTTGAACTGGGTGAGAGCCCAGCCTGCCTCCCTGAATGCATAGGGAACGTGTGAAATAGCTTTTGATACATGTATCCTGCTCCTGTGCAATGCTGACCGCCGTCAAACACATTTATTGGCGATCTCTCTGCCCTCAATCCATTTCCTGGCTTGTCCATAGCACCACATGCTCCTGAGTGGCTTCAGATAGCTGGCAGAATTGAAAACAAAGAAGCTTTGTGCTTTAATCATCCCTGCGGAGCCCCTGAAATTGATGTTTGGCTGAAGTTCCTCAGATGACACAGGCTGGTAGGAGCCAATGGCCCAGATAGGCTGTTTCCAGCCCTATGTGGGGGTAAGGCCCAATATCTCACTTGAAATGAGCCAAGAACACCCCTTCCAGTGGGGCACTAGTTTTGATAGATTGTTAAGAGATTTAACCTCACAGCTATAGCTGTAATGTATAGAAAAGCTACTTTTTGCTATTTCCAAATTATATTGGAAATCATTTTATTTTCTCTCCCTCAGCAATCTGAACAATTGGACTCATGATCAGCAGTCCTGGCTTTTGTAGGAAGAAGAATATGACAAATAACTCCCATAAACATGTTTACAGTTTGCACTATCATTTCTAAAATCCCTTTTCCTACACTGACACAGAGGAAATACACAGTGGTAAGGGGAAGGTTTTAGGGATGCCAAGTCATGGTATGATCCCCAGAACAGTTGCATGGCTGCAAGACCAGTGACTATTGTATGGGATTTGCAGTAGTAGGAACCAGCTACCCAGCCCCTCCAGCTTTTCTGTTCTGAGCGAGATTACAAGTTTTGATCAAAATCCTGGGGGTAATCCTGCAGGATTCAGCCATCAACAGCTGTGCTCACCACAGACTCCTCTGCAGGCCTTTTCTGTAAGTAGCTCTTATCCACATACTGTTCCATGCTGAGGCTGATCCATTCTTCTAGTAAGACATAAATTGTAATTGCCTTGGTGTCCCTTGTCATCACTTGATATTTGGAGTGATGCAGAAAATAAGGATGTCCCAAGGGGTATGTGTCTCATGGCAGCATCCTCAAGAAAAGGTAGTTTTCTGGGGAGCTGGTGAATGCACCAGGTAATTACAGCTGCTGTAAAGGAGGTCTCAGCTCCAGTTCGGGGCTGTGGGAAAGGTTTCTTACCTTAGCTTTTCCCTTAAAGATGGGAAATGTGTGGCACAAAAGAGCTGTGAGAGAATGGAGGTTAGATTTCTGTCACCTCAGAAGGGAGATTAGCAAAGGGAGCTGTCAAGTGAGCATGAGATCCTCTGCACATGCTGTCATGCTCGATGCCAGAGGGACATTCCTGGCTCCTTGGTAACTGCTGCTAGCAAGACCTCAGCCTGGTCATGGATTTTCCAAGTTTCAGTTTGTAACTGCAAAACCCAGTTTTTTTTCTTCCCCTCTCTTGCTGTTTCCCTTTCCTTTCCTCCTGCTTCTCTCTCCTCTTCCTGCTTTTCTCTCTTGTCATTTCTGCTTCTGCTGCTGTCATCCATGGAGGGAACTGGAGCTTGCAATACCCTAAAAAACTCTTTTGTTTGTGCCTAGATTTTGCTTGCTCTAGCCAGATACCTGCCTGAAGTACAGTCCTTCTGAAAGCATTCAGAACCCAGAAGGAAAAACTGGTTTAGATCGTCTACACTTGAAAGCAGATTCATAGCCTGGTTTAATGTGCATTAAAAGCACAGTAGCTATCCTTGAATAAAACCAAGTGCTGACAAGCTCATTTTCTAGAATAAGGGTATCCGCATATTGGCATGAATAGGAGGATAGCTATTAGTGACGGGCTCCTTGTGCAGACAAGTTAGTACAGCTAACAAGGGCTGAAAGGAGCCGAGGCATGACTGAGCCTCATAATTAGACCTAGATTAGACTTTTGCTGAAGGGGAAGGCAAGGCAAGAACAGCTCTGAACTCCTATCGTCGCCTGTAGTGTTTGAACGAGACATCCCTCACCATCCCAGTGAAGTCAGCAGCGCCAAGCCAGGCTGGAATGAATCCCTGTTATCTCTATAGCAGCATTGCTGGCAGGGCAGGTGTGGGCTTGTGCCAGGCTGTGCTCTGTGGTGTGACCAGCCCAGGTCTTCCTTACAGCCACTCTTCGAGGAGGAGGGTTTGGGGAGGCTTCCAGGAACACACAGTACAGGGGAGACATGGAATTGTTGAGGTCCCCATCTCATGATGATGTGGGTACTTGAGGCCGTTGGACCACCTCTAGAGAAGGTGCTCATCCTCTCCTTGAGTTTGAGGCCTGGACACTGTAACCTTGGCCCAGTGTAGGTCCCCTGAATCTACCCCAGAAGTAACAGCAGGTGAGCCCCAGCCTCTGAGTGTCGGAGGTGCCGTCAGAGGCTGGCTTTCAAATTTCCCTGGCGTCTTGTCACACAGTGATCTGATCTGGGACTGCAGCTTCCTGGAAGCACAGTGCTGCTCTTAAACACCAGCATCGCCTCTACATTTGATTGACAAAGGTTCAAACAAGTCCTTGCTGCCTGTGTGTTGTTGATGTTGGCAGGCAGGTGTGTCAGTGCTATTTGCTCGAGTTTTGGTGGTAGCGTGGCCATAGCAGATTGGCAGGTTTCAGTTTCCAAGCACACACGAGAGCTGGTCTGTACTGGTACCCATGCTAGCCCAAGGAGCCTGCTGTGGCTCTGACTACACAGGATACATTGCTTCTCTGCTACTGCCATTTGCTGCTAGAGTTTTGGGGCTTGTGTGCAGTAAAGAGGGAAGAGACTGTGCAGCATGAGCCTTGCATGTCTGGGATCTGGGGGCTGAGGTTCATCACAAGGTGGTCACCTGTGCCCTCTGTCCCTCAGCCCAGTGTTCTCATCTGGGCTCTGTAATGTCTTGGGCTTGGAGGAGAGTACATCTCTTTGGAGTCCAGAAAACGCTTGATCTAAGATTTCTGGTATGGCAGAGGTAGCTTTGTCACCAGGTGTTTGTAACCAGCATCTCTGTCATATGAAGTGAAGTCAAGGTTACATCATGCAATTTCTGCTGGTCAGTGGGTCATCACAAACGGCTAATTCTGATTGAGCACCCCAGTGCAGCGTGCTGGTTGTGTTCCTGTACAGCAGACACTGTGAAGGATTTTCTGATCATTCTTGTTTCTGTGGGCAAGGGATTGCTGCAGAGGGGAAGAGATTTCTTGCACAAATGCTGGTTTCAGGTTTGCTTTTATCTGTGTCCTAAGCCTCCACACAGACTTTGGACCAAGTTAACAGGGTGATACTTAGCTCGGTGCATTCTTTGTGAAATCTTGAATAAACCAGAAAAGATTGTCAGTGGTAATCGTAGCGATTAGATTAGATTGCTTCAGGGTTTGAGCCTCCCCAGAGTAAACATCTGCTTCTCATACTGTAAATGGCAAGGTGCTGCATTTTGTGCAAACTTGGCCTCAGTCCAAGGGAATGTCACTGTTTACGGCTTTTCCTATGTATTTCCCATTGCTTTTCAGCCTATACCATGCTGTACTTGTGTGTACCCTTCTTTTGTTTCTTTTCAGCCATGTGCGAGTAGGCATTGTGATTGCTCAATATTGAGCGCTTCTGTTTCTTGTTATTGGATGCTAGCTCTGGTATCGTTCCAGTTAAGCTGTATGTACCTTTTGTCTTTGAAAATCAATAGAGAGCAAATTAAAAAAGAACTAGTTTTTGTGGTACCTTTCATTTAAAAAAAGAAAAAAAATCCATTTATGTTTGCTCATGATGAGAGAGGTTTCTAGGGAGGCCAAGCTGGGAGACAAAATATGGTTTGTGCTTTTAATAAGCATCAGGAACCCTTTTTTCCTTTAGAAAACCTTGGATGCTTCATAGTCACTCTCATCTAAACAGAAAAATAATATTCCAGGGCATTGTTTTGTTTACAGCAGATGTTGCTTTGTACTACAGTCTTGATTTGCAAACAAGTCAAGGGTCTTGGGAATTCTCCTGAGATCTTAGGGAGAAATGTGTAAGATTAGCCACCGCAGGCTGTGTTTGCACTGCCGGTGCAGCAGTACAGATAGATGGAAGCACCTGAGGTGCTTGTACCTTCCAGTCAGGAGTGAAGGGTACACTTCGAGATGCGTGTTGATAGCAGGAAAAATCAGATTGCAGCAAATTCAGGCTCCTCTGGGACTTGGGAAGATGCTGAGGTCTTGCTTGTTTAAACGCTGCAGTGAGCTAGGAGCCTTGCGGAATTGGATTTACCAAAGAAGGAGGTTTGCTTAAGTTCCCTTAAAACAGGGAAAAAAAGAAACATACTGAAAATAATTGAGTTTCTGATGCTTTAAAAGCTTCTTAATGTTCTTCAAGTTCTTTTTTTCTCTGCAAAAGTATGTCCTTTTGATTGCAGTTCAGGCTTAGCAGAGTACAGTACATCTTGCCACAGAATGAGTAAATGAGGTCTGTTCTGCAGCTGCTATTGAATGACGATGTTGGAGCATGCCTTGGCTTATCAGTGAAGGCTGCCTAATGTATTCTACCCAGCCTACCTGAGCGTGCTGTGCAGCAGAAAACCCAACTATTTTCGTACCTGCTGTATGGATGGTTTTATCAATAAGGGGTTGCTTCATTTTATAGTATTTCAGTGAGACATGCCAGGGTGTGCACTGGCCATTTCTCACACACCTCTGTTGCTCCCTGCAAACCAGAAAATGCACCAGGAGCTTGCCACGGCACAGTCTGGTGAGGCGGCTCATGAGCAGAGTGTGGCTCATTAGCTTTACATTCATTAGTTTCTAAAAGCCTTCTGAATCAGATTTTGGGGCATGAGGAAGAGATTTGCAATCTATCCTACCAGTGTGACAGAATGTTCCTAGTCAAAAAAAGAGAAAATGGGCCTCTCTGGACCATTCCAAGGGGTTTTATTGTTTAGCTGTTGTTTTTCAAGATGCCTTGAACTATTTGGCTTCGTGTTTGTCTATTATCTTCCACACAGTCCTCCCACAAAAAGGCAAATACCTGCTTTTACTGAATTATTAACAATAGATGGAGCTTACGTATCAATGAAAATTATGGACGTTTCCCAAGGCAATTGATTTAAATGCAGTTAAATTTAGTGGAAGCTTCTATTGATGTAATGAATGCTCATTATAGAGCTTAATGTGCTTTAAGGGCTTGGAAAACCTTCTCAGTAGGGAAGTGAGGCTGCTGTTTTCCAGCAGAGGCACAGATGCTGTACCATGGCACTGCTGTCACTACAACCATATCCCATCGCTGCGCCAGAGCATTTTGCTGTAACTTTGTGTTTTTTCCTCTTGCAGAAGACCACCTCCCTGCTGGCTTCCCCACCATTGACATGGGCCCACAGCTGAAAGTGGTGGAAAAGGCCCGCACAGCCACAATGCTCTGTGCTGCCAGTGGTAACCCTGATCCTGAAATCTCTTGGTTCAAGGACTTCCTGCCTGTTGACACTGCAACTAGCAATGGGCGAATCAAGCAGCTCCGCTCGGGTAAGGTAGCAAAACAAGTAAGCTTTCCCTACCTCCTCACTCTTCTTCCCATTTCTCTTTACTTGCTGCCATTGGGATTTTTCCTCTGAAATGCAATTCTAAACCCAGATGCCAATTTGATTTGAGCTTGTTTCTTTTACAACGTAAAACCAGTATTTGGAGCTGATCCTCTCTGGCAGGATATCGTGGCTTGTTAAAAGGAGACATTAGAGTGGACATGCCTTTTGGACCATCACCTGGATTCCTTCTTCGATAGACCGTCTTGACATTGCCCCATATCCTTGGTAGGCTCAGACATTTCACTTCCAACTCAACAGGTCTCAGATACTTTCAATAGGAACACCATGCAAATTAGGATAGTGAGATACTGGTTGAGATTTTACAATCAGTGGTCACGTACTACTTCACTCCTTACATATACTCTGCTTTCTGTTAAGATCTTTATCATTCCTGCTGTGCGACGCCAGAAGAAGAAAGAAAAATCCAAGCAGCAGCAATTCTGTGGATTTCAAAGGAAGGTGGACACAGTTTTGAACTATACAATTTCTTTTTGATATTTTGTTTGCTAAGCCAGATACTAGCTTTTGAAATACAGGCGGTTAGTCCTTGTGGGTGGCTAAGAATGCACTCCTTTTAGCAAGGGACTCCTGTTTTTCTGCTGTACTCTTCAGTCTCCCAGGACTGTAAGGCCTATTAGAGAATTAAAGGAAATAAAATGTTGCTTTATTCACTGGTGAAGTGCAGCTCCCCAGTGTGAATTGCAGTGGCTATTTAACAATGCAGAGCAGCACTACACAGCAGCTTTAGCCTGGGGAGAAAAGGCCCACATTACCCTACATGAAATACAGAAAGAAACAGAGCTGCAACAACTTTGGTATAGACAGGTCTCGTGCTTAAATAAGATGCAGACTGGCTTGCCTGGCCTTGATGTATCTCTGGGCACCTAAAAGCCATTTTTTATGAGTGCTGCTGCCAAAGCAACACCATCTTCTTCCTAGCATGGTGAACATCTTGACACATTTAGCCATAGCAGGAGCCCTTTCCTTAAATCTGATGATGCTTGGATGATAGGAAGTAGGCTTGTACTTGGGGGAGTGGGTAATGAGACATCACTTTCATCAAAAATAGAAACCAGACTGACACTCCTGATCCCACCTTGATGTACCAGTGAGTGCTAATTATACTAATGCATTTATAGTTTATGAAATTTCCCAGTGACCTTTAACTTATTTCCCCCACAACATGGTTTAATCTTGATCTGTTTGTGCTGAAAGAAAATATCACACTTGTTAATTATTCTGAGAAGCTTTAGGAAGCAGCAATAGGAAAGCGTACATGGATGTATTTCACTTCATAGCTGACTAAATCAGCATCAGAAATTACCATAAATGAGCAGCAAGGCATCTCCTGATGCATTTGCTGTACGTTCTCCAGCCTATACATTTTCGCAGGCACTTGGCTGCCTCTCTGCCAGATGCTTCACAAGTTTAGTGAGATAGAAAGTTTAAAAACAAACTAGTAAACCCTGTCACTGTGTCCAAGTTTTGCTTCCTATTCGCTGTTTTTGAGCAACATCTCAATTGAATATTTCACCTGGGAGTCAAAATCTGGAGCTGGCTGCTTGCTGAAGACACAGTAATTACCAAGGGAGGTGTCAAGGGAACCTTTTAGAAATCAATGAGGAGGACACATCCTCAGACTCACAAAAGAAATTGATTAGCTCTCTAATGTAGTAAGGGAGGTTTACACAGTTCAATGCAAAAGTATTTGAAATATGAGAGAAGTCTTATTTTCAGGGACCTACTGATATGATGCCAAGATTCACCAAGGCTCTGCTCCACCCTGGCATGAGTGGGGAGCAAGAAATTTACAGCTTCTCATGGGCCAGAGACTCATTCCCTGCTTACACTTGTGGCCTTTTCCTGTATTTGTGGTCGACATAAAGTAGGGCCTGCACACTGAAGTGCCTGAGTCCCATTTACCTGACTGCACTCACCCCGTGTGAGTAATGTGATGCGTCGGGCAGTCTCTGATCCATTCTGCAAGGTGCTCGCTGAGCAATCCGGCGCTATACCATAGGGGCACAGTAGTTTCTAAAAGAAAGGAGTGTTTAAATAGATAGCTTATTATATGGGAGAGTGTAATAGTTTGCAAAGTCTCTGCTCCATTAAGATCATATCTTACAGCAAGCCTGGCATATCTGCATGAATGTCAGTTTATACTATCTCAATCTAAATATACACTCATTTAATTTCATTTAATTAAAACCCAATAAAAGCTAGGCAGATGTAATATAGTTAAAATAGCTACAGCACAGTGTGAGCCTAATATTGCATATATAGAGTGTCTGACCTTCAATGGGTACCAAATATATTATTATTCAGATGTACTAAATATAGGTTATGAAGGTCAAAACAGCTTTGGAGTCTGACTTAAAGAGGGGTTTGCAGGATGATTTCATTTCTTAGGGTCCTAGTGTGGAATAAATAGCCAGAGGTGAAGAAGCAGCATGTTTGGGAAAGGTGCTCTCTTCTGACACTCACAGTTACATGGGCTGGCAATGCTCTGGGGGTTTCAGGCAGGTCTTTGAACTTGCATGCAGTCAGATCATGTGCCCAAGGGGGCTCTGAACATCAGTTTCTAGAGCTCTGTTCATCTTCTGTCAAGATAGTAGAGAGTTTGTGGTGTAACACAACCAAGCCGTCTTCTTAGGCTCTTTTAACCCCAGAGGACTGGTGTCTCTGTCAGCAGCAAATACACAGTTTATGAATCTGTCCTGTATCCTACCATCCCTCATTTACTGATCACATCTATATGTGTGTATATGCATTTAGAGTGCTTTTTTTCTTCTTTCTCCCCAGTACATAGATCTTTCCTCCCAGGTAATGCTCAGATCCTTTTAAAGTACAGCTCTTGGGTAGTTCTGTCAGTACACTTTGCACTAATTGCTCTAGAGATGAGAATACAAATAAATACAGGTTTTCATCTCTGTTATCACAGATCAAGGCAAAAGCAAAGTCCCTGACTCATGTTGGTTGTAGCAAGTTCTCCCTTGCTCATCATGCTAATACTTCCCACCTCTTGTGGAGAGGCTGCTTTTCTGCAAATGGCAGTGACTCAGGACAGCTCCCTGTTCTCCCCTAGGATGCATAGCTTCAGTCATTGCCTCTCAGTCACTGACACAGGATCTAAGGCCAGCTCTGGGCTGGGAAACTTCCCCAGCATGCTAATTCATTTAAAAGCTGTTTTCCCGAACTGATTTTAAAACAGTCCAGGCATTGTAGTGTTGCAGGTAATGCACATATGAGTTCTGGCAGCAAGGGTCACTGCTACACCTCTAGCCATGTTTTAAAATCAGTTGATGATGTGGCAGAAACTCAATATAGATCAGATTGTGCTGATTCTTCACAAGTTGCTCTGTAAAGATTCTTGGACTAGAAGCTCCTGAAGTTCAGAACAACTCTGAATGGTATTCATACTCCCATAGCTCTCAAATGCTTCCAGTGAGTATCAGAGTTGAAGAACTGCTCTTACACCTTGCTCTTCAAAAAATTTATGAAAATATCAGAATAAATAGTTATTCTGAATATCAACATCCAGATACCTATGCCATATAAGGGAACTCCAGAAATTGAGGGAGCATTGACATAGGATCATAGAATCATAGAATAGTTAGGGTTGGAAAGGACCTTAAGATCATTCAGTTCCACCCCCCCTGCCATGGGCAGGGACACCTCCCACTAAACCATATCACCCAAGGCTCTGTCCAACCTGGCCTTGAACACTG